>KZ309001.1:91987-113730 GCA_000376725.2 Ladona fulva
ATATATAAAATTTTAAATTACAATATATACAATTGTATTGTGGTGTCCGGAGATACGCGTAATATAATTATAAAAATCGGTGTAAACTCCGTGCCTTTCTTCTACTATTTAGTAGGGAATTCCAAAGATTAATGGCAGAGACAGTAAAAGATCTTTGGAAAGCTGTAGTTTTGTGTGTGGGATAGTAAAAAATATCGTCAGAAGTCATTGTGTTCGGGCATCAGCTGAATGAAGCTGACATTTAAAGTTACCAAGTATATAGATGGGAGAAATGGGAGATTTAGTTTTAATCAAACAATTTTAAAGAGTCGTTTTTAGAATCGGAAGTTAGAATTCTCCGATTCCGATAACCAAAAAAACTCGGGAATTCCGACGCTCTGTTCCGATTCCGATAAATCTTCTCATTAATAGCATTAATGTACACGCAAAATGAAATAAAAGTGTGTTACAGTAAAAGAAAGTTTATCATACATAACATACGTTACGTCGACACATAACATACATACGGCAGAATAAAACTCCATTAAAACACTAAACTTTTTCCTAACTACTTTTGCTTTCGAATTTAAAACATGAATGAATTAGCTTAATTAAAATCTAAATTAATCAATTAGATCGAATACAGAATAGAAGTTCAACTAAAAAACAGGAAAATTTTCCGAAAATTCTTTCGCCAAGTTATATCGATTGGGAAATTGAATCAGAAGCTTCCTCGCCGCAGGAAATGCTTTGCTGTCACCTTTATAAATGATCTTTCAGAGAGAGGTCGTGATACCAAAATTACTTTGACCTAGGTTATGGCCGTATTCGATTAAATAATGGGATGACGCAGATTTTGAGAAGTGAAAATAAGTTGAGGAGAAATTGGAGGGTACCTTACGAAACTCTGGTACTTGATGCAAATATGATTCAGAGAATGAATATCTGAATGATATCAGAGAAAAGCAATAGTGTTACAAAAGCAATAGCATTACAAAAGATATGAGTTCCTAGCTTTCCATTAGTTTTTCTGGTGGTGTTAAAGATGTAGGGAAAAGGAATAAGAAAGTACAGTCTTTCACATCTCGGTAGATTCATGAGTGTTAAAATTCTCTCTTTGGCGCTCTTTCCTTTACTTTTTGTTAATGAGCTTTAATATCATCCAGAAACCTTTGCCCCCATCTAAAGCTCCATTTATTCCTAACAAATTTCCGTCAATCTCTTGCAATCCATCCCCTTCCACCAACTTCCTCTGTTTCCTATAGTTTCTTCGATCAAAATCCCTTGCTCTCTAACCACCGCATGTATTTCGTTTGTTTTCCGTAAACATAAACTACTTATTCTATTCTACGTAACACTCTCATCAAAAGTTCCCCAAACTTAATATTTTACCCTTCTTTTCGGTTTCACACCCTTATAGCTCCAGACCGAGGACATCGCCAGTCTTTTCCTGATATAATTTTCATTTTTCTCGACCCACCTTAACTTTTCTCTTAACTTTCCTCTCTTTACTGAGCCTCATAACATGTTTTTACGAAGATTATCTTCATCCTTAACTCACAAGATTGGACACAAGACATCCTCACTCACAAGGCTTAGTCGCGCTCGCATATTATAGACCAAAAAACTTCAACACAAACTTTCACCCCTTTATCTATTTCTTCCCAAGCTTCTTTCTACATTCTCCCCGAACGCATATCTAAAATTACTCGAGAAAAAGGAAGATCCTTTCTTACTCCGCCTTCTAAGTCTGGCCCATCGGAATAAGTGGACTGCATGGGCCAGGCCCAACCCATAGGCCGGATAAAGCTGACAGTCTATTGGGTTCGGGCTCGAGTAAAGCTTGGTCAGGAAAGAATTTTTCGTTCCCAAACAGCGTTTTAGGATCTTTGCATAGGGACGAAGGCCTTTTAAAGTTTCTAGACAATACTTAATCAACACACACAGTCTTCTTTGTTCCATAACGTTTGTCCAGAGGAAAGGGTTACCAGTAACACGGAAAATCGCAATGGTAAACAAAGTAAATCCGATGTAGATTGAAAACGAAACTATCGTGTGAAACGTTATCTGTTTGCTTATAGAATTTACCGGCATATTTTAGTTTATCTTATCTCTACAGCTTCAACGTTTCCAAAGATATATTGGTTTCGATGAAGGAATAATAGTGGAAAAATTAATGTATTTTTTCCCAAATGCATCGGAAGAACTGATTCTTGAACGATTTAGAAAAGTTCGGACTCGGGTCGGGTTTGAGAGAGAAAATTCCTTCCTACGTTCCGTTTGGGATGGGTTCGAGCTCAGTTATGAACGGGCCGGGTCTGGGTCGAAAATGTTGGCCTATTCAGGCCTCTAATTGACATCTCAATCAGTTATCCTAATTCGCACTGTCTGATTTAAGAATAAGTTCTGCACCAACTGCCCTTTAATCATATTTAATACTAATTTATATCCCTTTAATTTCGGCCATTGCACTTTTAAAATAAAACAGAAGAGATACATTTTTCTTAATTCAAGGTTTCTTTCCATAAAATCGATAGTGTGAGCCTTCACATGGTGGTATTCCATGACAACAAAAACGACAAAGAATAAATTTATTCATACAAATACACCACAACAAATACAGAGAGACGAACCCGGGTTTCGATGCATGGCATCATCTTGGATGCCATCTGTCTGTATTTTTTGTGGTGTATTTGTATAAATAAATTTATTCTTTGTCAGTCTGCTTTTGCTTTCTTTCTACAAGTTGTACCTTTACCCCTATGGAATCCCTCCTTCTTTACCAATCTGGTCTTCCCCGATATATATTCACTTCCCCTCACTCCGCACATTTAGAACCATCAGAATAAAATTTGCTGCGTGAGCTACTAAACTGATCGCAGGATATTCCCAACATTCAAAGGCGTCGGTCTTTTCCCACCAAAGAATTAGAATTGGCTAAGTAAAACTATACTTTATCAACATTTATAAGTTCGTAGTTTATTGTATTAGTGCGGTAGTCGTTCGGAATCACAACAGATTTATCGTCAGCATATTTTACTTATGCTCCGATACGTTACTATAGACGATGTGCACATCCATCCATCTCCCCTCGTTTGCGAAAATGTTCCAAACGCAACGTATCCTTTGACACGGAAACTTCATGCCACTCAAATGCTACGTTGGCTGATTGCATGCCTCTTGTGCGAGGAAAACTGGCGTTCTGGAAACGGCAGCACCAATGAACTGTCATTCCCGAAACTAGGAATCGATACGAGAAAACTATATTCAGAATCAGCGTTAACGAGAGTAAATTTTGCCGAGGATTTTAAGTGATGAACATCTTTCAGTGAACGAGATGCCCTGTTGAATTATACGTGGATTCATCCGGAGTAAAAGCAATCTTCGCCACGAGGATGACGAAGCGTCTTCTTGAGGGTCCTTTTTTGCCAATCAGCGGAGAGCGTCTTCATAAATGCAGCAATTACTGCAGAGGTGAAAACCAGGGCGGTAGAGAGCGGAGAAGAATATCTCAAATTACAGTGGTTTCATCGACGATTTACACACGAGGAAGTTTTTCTACTATAGAGACTAAGTAGGTCTAAGGAGGAAAAAATGCTTCCATCCGCGGTGCTATTTCATTTTCCTATTTATAGAATACTTCAAGATGACGATCGATCATTTTCAGTAACGATAATAAACGTTAATTTATTTAAAGGTGTCATTATTTTCACGTTTCAAGAAAGACGTCCATCACCGTTTCATCCATGCTTACATTTGAATAGATAATCGAATGCAATGATAGAGTTACTTGCGTAGTTTATTTCCGCGCGAAAAAACCCATTCCATCGGAAGAGTTGTATTATATTTCCACATATCGTCATGTAATCATTAAATACGGGATATATATAGTTAAATACATCACATTTTTATTCTAAAACACAGTTTATCTTTAAATAACCTTTAAATAACTCTTTTTGATCATTTAATCGTAAATCTGCGCCTGGTTAGCATTATAAAACGGGTTCGTGTCAGAACTTTTACTACGCCGCACAATAAATAGCACGAACTCAGGTTTCGTAGCAACGCTACACCATCAGGTCAATGATCAACCTGATCATGTGTATTTATTGTGTGGTGTAGTAAATTCTATCTCGGATTCTATCATGAATCGGTTTTGCGTTAATGAATACCACGAAGTCAATACTGAGTCTGTCTTGTTTAGCATTATAATATCTCGAGGCACTGTTTTCTAATTCGAAGATGCATATTTTCTCTTCTTTCACATTCATAAAATCATGCTTCATTATTAAACGAAGCAAAGAAATGTTTGAATATGTAGAAATTTTTTAAATGACTTGAATTTTTCATTTTGATTCTTGCAAATTTACAGCAATTATGTTCGATTCCATGAATTTAGGTTTTCAAATTAAAATGGAAGGATTAGTACTCTATCAGTTTATCGTTCGACTTAATTCTCGAGGAATCTAAAACTTTTCCTTTTAATTGTTCTGTAGAAAATTTAACACATCACCGTTTTTTCAGCCCTTTCGCAATCCAGGCAATTCTGACAACTTTCTTATCGATGTTTTTTAATGATAAATTCACGCTACGAATATTTTCCTTAAATAAAGAAGCAATAAGCTGTCCTGATTCATTCTTAGCTGGGACGAAACCGACAAAACAGCATTTTGATGGTAGTCCTAAGATATATAAGAGTGGAGGAGAGGTTGGAGCGAGACAAACAATGTGCTTGTGTCTTAAAATAGTGGTGAAGAAATTACAATATTTAAGTCCGAGCAAATTGAACTTGGAGGTCATTTAGATAAGGTATCAGGTAGCGTTTTATCATGGAGATTTTGCGATAAAAGCAGCCGAGGAGTAAACAACTGCGTTGAGCAATAGAGAATGCTCACGAGCCGGGAGACTGATTTAATAATTCCAACGAAGTTTTCCTTTGTACTCCCACGCGGAGATGAATTTCAGAGGAAAATAAGTGCATTTGTTGCTTTGAAACGATTATGCGCGGAAAACGTATGTAAAATTCCATTCATTCAGTACATTTTAAATTGGACGGCAGAATTGTATGCGCAATGAAATGGATGAGAAATTACAAAATTGAAATGAAATCGATTGTCTTTTTGGTGTATGATTATTGAGATGGATCATTGTCAAGGACTGCGTACCACAAAACTCTTGGTTGGGCGAAATAAGTTAGTAGTAAAACCAATAAATTTCTTTGTTTGGACCACTAACTACATCTAGATTAATTATTTAGAACTATCTATATACTATCAGTGGTCATCTAGACTAATTACACCTAATTAGACCACTAAAATTCTTACTATTACTGGCACATATATTATTAAATTTGTAGTTTTATACATTGTCTTCATATGCATTTACTGTTTTTTCGCTGTTTTTTTTCACTCCCTTTCCCTATGGGTGTTTTCTCGCACGTGGGTGTTTTTGTCAACCTTAAGCTGCAAAGATTTTTTCCACGCTGCACTTTTAGTTTATAATTATATTTTGTACATAATATTATGATGTTAGAAGGAAGAGAGGCCCAAATGGGCCTAATCTCGCCAATAAAGGGTTTATATATCTATCTATAATGAAACGATTGCGACATAAACTTTTCTTCGAAGCACAGAAGTACGCACATCTTTTTCACGGAAAATGTCTTCCCGCAGCGATCGATGTTTACTGGTTGCTACGATACTACGTTTGTGTTTCTCTTCTTATTTTCAGATTATAGCTTCCAACTATTATTTCATAAAACGGCATCTTGTTGATTCCTAATCAATTCTAGTCCCTAAACGATTCTTTATGCCAAAGAAAAGCACATGGGTCAACTTATATGAAAGGAACCGGGAATTGATTCGTAAAATTATTTATTGAAAATAAACGCTTTCGTATCATATGTTTTTGTAACATAGATAGTGTCCCATAGTTTTCGAATTTCTCATACATCAGCGATTTAGCGTATGCGCTTAAATATATCACACGCTTCATAGCTTTCAAATAGGATACTTCAATAAAATGAACCAAATTATCCGTTCCAACACTTAAAAAAAAAAAATTTCGCAACTTCTATCTTAAAATTTTACTCTATGCCAGCTGTCGCAGTAATACAATGAAATGTAAATAATGATGAAAATATGTCGAAACTAAGGAGCAAAGATTCCACAGTATTAAAATTCTCACACGGATTAAATTGACTAAATTCTTGCACACCGATGGGCATGTGGGTGAGGTAACTATCAATTATCAACTATAAATTATCGAACGAGTAACAAATGTCTCGATAGATTCAATACCTTGAAGATAAAAATTGACATCAATCATATTATTTTCAATGAAAACACATTAAAATTGTATATTTCAGAATGATTTACATGTTTAGCTAATGCGAGAGATTAGGCAACTATATAATCGAGATGATATTCTTATGGATAGCATCAGAGGAATTTATTTACGACTATTATGCGGATTCCGGCAGATTATGCTTTGAATTTTCTTGACCTAGGAATTGACACAAAAGACATTCTCTCCTTGTTCCACTAGAACTCGATATTTGGTAATATTTTTCGCGTTAATCACACGTTCGATTTTTATAAATAGTAGAATCTTGAATTCACAATACAATCAAACGTGTATTTCCAGTCTCTTGAAAGGTTGAAGATCTTAGTTTCACAGAGGAAATAATAGCTAAGGTTAAAAATTGTACTGTTCGAGCCGCTTCGTTATCAACGTTCTGCAGAATGGAAGCAAGCCTAATGTCACGGTAGCATGACTGCCATTGAGAACGTTAACAAGGTCAACCTAGAAACATTCCAGGAAAAGGAATAAGTGAGCGTAATTGTCGGATATTTGAAAGTACACTTTGTACTGCAACAAACGGTGTAATTAGACGAGCAAAACGTGGTATTTGCCACACATCGAGTCACGTGACCATAAAGATCGTAATAAACAACGTTTCGATGGCCAAAGATCGCTCGGCAACGGTAAATAAATAAACATCACTTATTGTGACTTAAAATATTACACGCCGGTATTCCTCGATTACGGGAGGGCATAATTTACCAGCAGTTTGCAGCTGTGCGGTTGGCGAATAAATTATTGGATTTTCAATTGCGTCGCTTTCACATTCCCATTTTTACGAGAGATAATAACTCGGAGAGCGCCGATGAATATTTGAATTCGGAAGAGAGCAAAATTGCGCCATAGAGAGCGGTGCGGTGAACTTTAAACTAATTCAGAGTCCCAGATCGATATGCAGTGAACTTATCAAAATTAATATGCGGAGAAAGGATACTTTCCAAACAAATCTAATGTGCCCAATCTCAACTTTGTGGAAGAGAGCCATACTAAAGTAATAATAAAAACTCATACATGGAGAGACTACGAGAGTTGCTCCGCCGATTTCGACGAAATATTTTGTTCATGGTAGAGCAGATGAAATTAGACAGAATGGAAATGAGGTTCGTGTGAATGGGTCCTAGTTTTTAAGCAATTATCTATCTTCTTTTCAAAAATTTCTGCCAATTAAGCCAATTGGAAAACGATTAGGTACAGCGGTTAGAATGGTAGCCCCATGCAGAGCCAGATCAGTTCGAGTCAGATTCTTGAAGTATTTTTTTATTCCTATTTATTTCCATTGCAGTCAGATTTTCAAGCAGAAATATGAAATCACTCACTGACGGACTAAAAAACATTCTTCTGAAGATAACAGACTTCAACTTTGTAATTCTCTCCAACCACAAAATTGCAGTTTCGATCAAATACATTAATGATAAGAACGTATTTCAGTCCGTCAGGGAATGATTTCATATTCCTTACGTAAGTGTTCTACCTTTCGGTAGGTCCATGTGCCCTAATATTCCCTATTCATAGCCTTTTCTTTCGTTACCTGGTAACTCACCCCATCCTTTATGTCATCTAACATCTTTTGCCTCTTTCTTCCCTTCTGTCTTTTCCCTTGAATTCTACCCTCAATTATATTCTTCAGCAATCCCTCTCCTCTCAATATTTGACCCACCCATTTCTTCTGTCGGCGCTTAATTACTTCAATTAAAACCCTTTCCTCCCCGACCATTTCTAGCACCTCTATGTTTGTTTTTCTATCCACCCAGCTCACCTTCTCCATTCTACGCCACACCCACATCTCAAATGCCACCAATCTTTTGATGCCTTCTTTTCGTAAGGTCCATGTTTCACACCCATACAGCTAAACACTTCATATCAAGGATTTTACCAATCTTTTCCTGATTCCTTTATCGATACCCTTTGTCATCAATTCCCTTCGCTTCATAAAAGCTTCATATCTGAATAAAAATCTTAATGCGATGGAAATAAATAAGAGGGGAAAATCGTCACGTAACGAACTCGAATGCAGGCTCTGCGTTCTGTTCATTCTAACCACAACACCAACCCATTATGCTATGGGCTTCACTGGCTGAAAATTCGAAGAGAAAATGAATTATTACCAAAAAAAACTAAGGCCCATTTAGACGAACCCTGTTTCCCTTTTGTTCAATTTCATCTCCTCTGCCACGAAAAAAATATCTCCCACCAACGAGGCAGAGAACCGGGAAGACATGCAGAAATCAAAAAATATTTCGTTCAAATTGGCGAAGCAATTATCTTGGTCTCTCCTTGTTAGTACTTCCCGCGGAATGATAGATAGTTAAAATACAATAATACTCTGTGGAAATTACTAAGTGTTTTTTACTTCTTTAGATACTTTCCAGATAATATACGTAAACATGTTAGACTATCTGGCACGCTACCAATGCATTGCAACATTGATAACATGGTGCCATTCGACTCCGTAAAGCGGCGCCGCTCGTGGCGAGTTACTGAAACAGACAAGATAGCGATAATTCACGGAATGCAAGGAACGTTCAAAAGGTTCCCGGAATTATGCTTTGCAGCTCCTTATCGTATCGCGATGGGCATTTTCCGGGAGCATTTTGAACAGCCAACATGAAGAAAATGGAAACTGCACTACCCTAAGGAAACCAAACCAAATGTCTTTCAAGGAAATAAGAGAAAACTTTGACTGGATAAACATTTTAAGTTGTTTCCATGATAAAACAAAGCAGGTGAGCAAAGTTAAACGTAATCGGATCAAATGTTTGGAGTTTTCATGGAAATTAACGCCAAAACGAATCCGTTACCACCTAAAAATTCAAGCCACAGCGACTTCACCTGCAGTGACTTAATTTAAAAATTCAAGAGACAACTATTACGTACACGCACTGGTTTGCGATTACTTAAAGGCTATTCAACTCTACATCTAAAGCAAGCTGGAAAATAACTCGAAAAGAGCAGAACGTAGTCTTTGATTTTATCGAAAAGCCGACTTTATGGGTTAAGTTTCAGGAGTGCGCTTAAGTCATAAAATTCCAGAGCACAAGCCAGAATGTAACTCAAAATCTCGCCACTAATGAGACTCAGGCGTCGGGTGTTATTCCAAAGACTTTAGAGGAAACATTCGCGTTTTATAAGTCGTTGGATCCATTTGGGCGAGAAGAGAATAAAAATCCTCATTTGACTAATTTACGACTTTCTCTTTAGCGCGGCGCGAGTCTTTTGTCATCAGAAATAATCGCCTTCTTGATAAAATGGCTCCTAAATTACACCGAGGATTTGATGCGATTAATACCGCAAGAGGGGTAGCAGTCTCACGTTATAAGGATTCTGCGTTAACGAGTTTACGGAAGACTGATCGTCCCTTTGAGCAAAAACTAGCATCCTTAAGGGCAGTTCTTCGCTCGGGCTTAGCGGAGGAAATTTGAAATGAATTACCCAAGGCGTTTGGTTATCTCGAGGAAGTGAATGTCTGTCTGACTAATCATGCGATTTCTCTCGTCATTTTTTAAGATGTAGGGAATCTGATGTCGGTTTTACAGGACAGGACGATGGATAGGAAAACCTTATTTAGAAACGGAGCAAAAACGATCAAAGTAGAGCGTGCTATGACTAGACGAACGTGCTGTAATCATTTCTCTCAGAAGTTATTAATGCAATGTTTACTGACTTTTGGCCATGGAAAATGTTTTGGTAACATTTCAGGCATATATCAATAGCCTAGAATACTAAAATTTTCGATTTCTGGTCCTCTAGTTCTGGATACTGATGCTGATTCTGGCGGAGAACTTTCCCTTTCTTTGGTTGTAATATCGAATATATCATATTCGAACCCTGCTATCGTATGGGATGTTTAGAATACTCTTCATTTTTTTTGGCCCAGGATGGAGGAAAACGTTGTTTTCATTCAATTTCTTCATGGGTGTGATAATATGGAAGATATGAGATTGCTATATAATGGTATTCAAGGAAATTCAAGGTACTCGACAATTAATAATAATAACAATAATAATGGTGATGATGATTATGATGATATTAATTTAATGGTATTCACCCTGGTAAACAAAAAATTCACCCTTGCTGATGGTCACACCTCATTCAATTCCATGGAAAGTTATTCATGGGTCATTGCGCTAAACTTCGTGGACTTAATCTACTTAAAGCAATCTGGTTGAATTGCCAATGGCTTAGTGAGAGAAGCAAAATTATATTGATGCTCATTTTGCCTACTCGTATTATTCCCTCTCCAAACTTTTACTTCTGTGGCTAATTGTTAAGTGGTTGGCAATTCAACCGATTTTCGAACTGAAGACTGCTCAGTCAGACATTCTTCTCATTCGACTTTCCACGTTCTTCTCACGTTAATAATAAATACGTAGGGATTAGCGATAAATAGGGATACCTATTAGAATATGGATCTTGATATGATAAAAATATAGCAATTCAATATTATGTTAACCGAAAAAGAACCTAAGTGAAACCGTTGAAATTAAAAATGCAATCTTTTCTCGGCGTTCTTGTATCTCTTTTGCTCTAATTATATTATGGACAAGTTCAATTAGTATCAAGAATTTCACCAATTCGATAGAAAATTAATACAGTGTTATCTCGACACACGAACTTCATTCCTTCCAATTCAAAGTTCATAACTCTTAAAATTCGTATCTCAAAATCAAGTTTTCCATTACATCTTTTCGGTTTTTCCGTTTCGTATCTCGAAATTAAGCTCATATCTAGAGGTCAAATGGAGTAAGGAAAAGTTTGTATGTAGAGCTAATCGTTTATTGAGGGACTCCTGTAACTTGAAGTAGAATACCAAATTCATAAAGGAACAATTTGGCTAGTTTATATATGAAATAAAATAAGCTTGATCTGAAATATATATAGTATTTGCATTAGTAATTATGATCCTCAAAGCTTTACTTCCACGTTTCCATTCTGTTTCAAATCTTCCTTTTATCCATCATAGAGAACTTGATTTACAGGTGGACAGTTTATTGTTTATATTTTTTCAAAGTTGAATTCATTACTAATGGGTTCCTTGAAAAGAGTTCGCGAAGCGATGTATCCCAGTTTCTTCACAAGTACAGGAGAAATCAACGTTAACATTTCCTCAAGGGTTTCTCACTCGTTCTCTTTCGCCATAAGCGTTTTCTCAGAAGGTGAGTGATCATCTGTACATATATTCCGTAATCCAGTTCAACTCACCGTAATATGAGGTTAGGTCATCATCTACCCCGGCGGACACAGCGGAGGCAGCGGTGGCCACCCGAGGGAGCCCTCCCTGCCCCTCTCCTTCGGTAAGACGGACGGCCTCATCTTCAGTCCCTCTGCTACAAGAACATTCGCTGTCCGTCTGCAAAAAGGAAAGAATAGCAAGGTTAGAGGAAAGCCAAAAGTCGACACTAAATTCAAACCTTGACATCGCAATCAACAATTAATAATGATAACAACAACAATTATAATGATGATGATATAAATAATAATATTATAAATGATAATAATAACAATAATAAAACGTCTTCATTTAAGGGCAAGAAGACTTCTTAGTACCTTCTTACATCTAACCTTTAATTAAGGAGTCATAAAGAGTGAAGGTTTGAATAAATGGTAAATTATTGCAAAATCCACTTTTTCGGCCACAACTGGTAGCCCTACATAATAGAAGAAGAATAAAATAAACTTTACTCGGAACTACTTGAAAAGAGGTCCTGATGTGGTAGATAGATATTAGGCACTGAAAAAAGTAGTAGTAGTATTGTTAAAAGTGCTTCAACAGCTAAGGTCATTTCGCACTTTGGCCCCCACCAGGAATGGAACCGGGGACAGATTTCACCGAAGTCGAACGCGTTGCCCACTTGGCTATCCGGGAGCCCACCGAGAAAAGTAGTGTTATATTCCTCTCTAACGATAAGTTATTAATATAATCCCCATAATGTTTCAAAATAACTTAAAATCAATACATAAATTTAAAGATATCGTGGAATATGAAAGAACATTGTGACAATACAAAGTACATAATCAAAATCCTGATATTTACTAGGTTACTTTTATGGGGAGATTGTCTCCAATCGAATGATAAAGAAACTTGACCGCAAATTTAGCGTTTTAGTGATTAAATTGGTCCAACTACTGCCAATGACGACAATTATCACGACAGAAGACAAAAGAAAACTATTGGCTTGGGTTTTGAAACGACAGCTGAAATACTGAAAGTAATTGTTGTGCTCTTTTTTGAAAGACGCGAGAAAATATAAAAATTTGGATCCTCTTAGACAGAATAAGTTCCACAGGAAATATTTTAATCAAAATTAAAAATATTCCTAACGTAACTTGGACGTAACTATTTCTGTCTTCACCTTTATGGAATTTCTCTCAGCTACGAATGTATTAATTTATTTCTCATCATATATTGAGAAATTTAGAAGCATTTCTGTTTTCACAAATGCATTTATGATTTTGCTCTTTATGAATTTTATTTAGCGATCACCTGGATAATTTCGTGATTTCAGTACAGAATATTGTGATTTTGTAACTTAAGTTCTCGCTTGGCTTTCATTGCCCAGCTTCAAAGAACCCATAATAATTTTTCTTTCGTCCAAAGATGGAAAAGTAAAGAGACTACACCCAAGACATTCCCTCTTCCTTTACCTCCGAAGAATAGCAACAAAGTGTTAAAGCTTCGGGTTCTTAAAGATGCAGTGAGCTTCCTTATCTCATGAGTTACCTATGGCTTGAATACCAAAGTACTTGATTTACTCCATCTCCTCAATTTAATTAATTAATTTTCTTTCTTACTGTTAATTTCATCATCTAATTCATTCTTATTTCATTTAAACTTATCATTAATCATCTGTGGCTTTTAACCAATTTTCGTACTGGAGAAATATCAATATTTTTTTCTAATTTTGTATTGTATATTTNTATATTTAACTTCTGTGTTTTTATTATTCCTATTTAATTTTTCAATGCTCAATGTCTTCTGGTGTGGAAACTTTGCTACGCCATTGTAAGCTTTTTTCCTTTTACTGTTAAAGTATTCTTTTCCGGTTACAGAAAATAATTTTCTTAGGATTTTTATTTAAAATTTAGCTATCACTGTCAGTGGGTTTCGCAGGTTTTTCACACACCCCTTCTTGCAGGTGTCTTCCCGCAGTGGACATTATTTCCTAGGCTTAGGACTTAGGCTTTTTTTAATCCACTCTGTAGTTTATTCCTATTCTACTAGTATTTTTTATCGCTATTTTTCCTCTCTAACTTTACTAACCTTTAAAATGACAAAGGGTTAGATGTAAGAGGAGACCTTTTAGTCTCAATCGCCCCCTGAATAAAGACGTATTCTATTCTATTGTATTCATTAACTGTTTATGTCTTCATTGATTTTACTGTTTAATTTGTCTTATTAAGATCAATAACACTTTAATTTCGTACTCAGCCACGTTTCGGCTAATATTACCGTAAATTTATGATTCGTTACTAATCTAATTGTTCAATTCGATACTGCGGAAGCTAAAAGTTAGATATTTGTATTGTACACAGACTAAAGAATAGTCCTATAATACTATACTATTTTTTCTCTTATGACTTACTATATTTTCAAGCAGTTGATGGATTAAAGCGATTATATTGCTGTGCTATTAATAGAAATATGCGCCTCTAGTAATGGTTACAGAAATAAACAAAAATGTATCTGGCCCTACCTATGTAGAAAAAAGACTTTAAGAATACGAGTACACAAACAGTTCACATTCCCTTATTATTTCTCAGCTAAACGAGTATATTATTTCAGAGAAATATTATACGCTTATCTTCTTCAATAAGGGTATAATATTTCTCTGGAAACAAAAATATATTCAGCTAAACTATAATCCTTCCTTTACCAAATATCCGTATACTATTACACGCCGTAAATTACATGTAGACCACATACGACATGAATGCCAATCGTTTTCCATTTATCATAACCAAGCAAGCGTGATTGCGGTGACAAGAAATCGGGTAATTAGTCCATGCATACATGTCCGAATGTGACGTGACTTTTCAATAACGGCAACGATAATGATATTCCTGTCTGAGTTGGAATATGGCGAGGATTTGAAAGGAAACCCTACCTCCCTTCGCGGAAAAAATAGAAGATCGAATCTTGAGAGTTGCAAAATTAGCAGATCATCGTCCCACTTAATTAAACGTCCATGTCACGTGGATGTATTCCTGTGTACGTGACTCATGCAGCGGAGCGACGTGAATCAGCTGGACTTACAAAAGCTGCCAGATTTCGAGAGTAAATCGAGCGTCCGGTTGCCAAGAGATCTTCCAGTGTCTGGACAAACGGAGGAATGAAACACGTCTCACGGGCCATTTTGGCCGACGAGAGCAAATGGTCTCGGAAAGGGTCGTTCTTCTAATTTCTCCTCGCGACACCTGTTCACGCAACGTTAAAACTTTTGATTGTGTGAAAACCTCCCTTTCTCCCCGGCGTGTGCTAATTTCATCGGCGTCTCTGATGCCGACAAGGCGAGGGCGAATTCCAGCGCAACGCAACGTCCGACGCTACACGAAAAGACTCTAAATTGGTTCTAGGATTGTTCGGATAGTTTCCCTAGAATAGGACCAATTAAATTTCCTTGGCTTTCGCTTGAAATGCGAAAAGTCAACCATTCCTTCGCGCCAAGGATGTTGAACACAGAATTAGGAAAGGTCGAGGAACTTCGGATGTCGGGAATTAATTGCAGAAGACGGTCATGGGTTAAATGGTTGTGACGACTTTTGATTAAATCCTTTACGAGAAGCAAACTTTGGACTACTCTGGGCATGAGTAAAATTTACCTTACTGTTACTGGTGAATTTACGGCGCCTTTCTATATTTGATATTTGACAGAAATTTTAACTGGTACTATTTATTAATAATTTTTATAAATTATTGATACATTTACCAATAGCTTTATTAGTAATTTTAATTCATATTTTTGTAATTTCTATTTTAATTTTTATCGATCGATTTTACAAATTTATATCAATTATTACTGATTACTTTTACCAATAATATTCATTAAAGCGTTTCATAGCTGGTGGTACAGGGGATGAGGTTCAAACTGTGACTGAAGTCTGTATAGACAGTAACCTAAGGAGAAGCAGATGTGAAAAATACCGGCATGACTGGGACTCGAACCCAATATAGCCCACTTCTTGGGCAGGTCTTCTAACCTTTCCCTAATCGTTTCATTAGTAACTTTTGAGGACTTTAATTCTTGATACCTACCGGTAATGAGAGATTGAGAATTTCTATTTTATCTGTGTATTTGATCAATACTAAGGATTGTGATGTAGATAATAGCACTGCAATGATAAATCGCCTAAATAATATTTCTGTGAAGGAACTTTACGGGTAAAGAATATTAAAACGCTGTTTGTCACGGTGCATGTTTTAGTAGACTGCTGGTCATTCACGCCTGAAAAATCCACGACTGATCAAAATGTACCTTCCCATTCCTGCTTGAGTAAAAATTCTTCTCGCCAGTGTTTTAGTTAATTTTAGATTTAGTAACCCGTGGGAATTTTCCTTTCGACTGATGAATATAACTGTGGCTTTCAAGCAAATTTCCGTTTAACCAGTTGATAAAAATTATTTATAGGCCAGAAATTACTAGCAAGCAGTAACTCAGCAATTAATATCTACTGTTGATGGAGGGTGTATGTTGGGAATATTTCTTGAGTATGTACTCCTATCACAGCTATACCTGGGTATTTCATGGGAACTATGATAGTTATTTGCTTCACAAAAATCCATTTTATCTTTCCTTTCCTAAAATTTTGCCTTCTCATCTTACAGCTAATTTCACCCATTAAAAGTATTATACGTCGCATTAGTACTATTTTTAAAAGCGTTTCGCTCAAGCTACTTCGCACATGGACCGCCATCGAAAATCGAAACTGGGACCGCTTTTACGTAAGGCGAACGTGCTACCCACTTGGCTATCCGGTAGCCCTTCTTGCATGTACATAAAATTCCTAGTGGGACTCTCTACTCTCAATAATAATAGTAACAATGATGATAATAATGATAAATTAAATAATAATAATAATTCTAAAGGAATTAAAATGCAGCGCATTAGATCTCCGTAGCGTAATTCCTTTGATTACAGAATGTGTTACAAAAATATTTCATGAGAGACATACGGAAATGGAATCCAGTTCATACATTGAAATACATAGAGATAATTCTAGAAAAGAAATTACTTTCAGGTCTTGCCAAGTCTGAGACTTTTCAGCAGGTGCCCAATTATAAAATACATAACGTATCTCGATCATAAAAAAGAAATTATTCTAGCATCTCATTGGCATTAAACTATCAAATAATAGTTAAAGATTGTTAAAGTAAGAATATTAGGCATTCATATTTAATATGAAAATAAAATTATTCACAATAATAATAATAATATTTTCCTTTTAATAGCACGGCAATACCACCGCCAATTATTACCTAAAGTTCGATACTCATTTTCACAGGTTGAATCGACAAATGCCGGCAGGTAAATTGCTGTAACTGGGGATTGAACCGCTACGAGCAACTTAACCGCTACGCCGCAGATGCCATTCCTACTCTCAATTTCGCCCAATAAAACCATTTGCACTGTACGCACTTCAATTTCTCTGCATGCGATAGCCCTCAACCGGTATTTGAACGTGATATAGAGTAATATATCCCGTTTACTCACAAAATAGCCATGCCTTCAGGCGTTTCAAAATCAGATGAGTACAGATACGAAAATGATGATGCTGATTAATGAGCCAAAAAACAGTTCCGCATTCCAAGAGAAGATCTACAGCACAAAAACTCGCTCAGTTGATGGCAAGAGCATAGGAGACAATCTGCAGATTAGAATGGAAGAGAGGCCTCGAGATGATGGATTCTCCAGCGAGTTGAGCGTAAAGAGGAAAGCGTTTGCGAACGGTTGCGAAGAAAACGCACTCCCCTTCGCGCGCATGCCGGGTGAGGTCATAATCGCAGCAATAAAGGGAAATGCATTCATCTCAGTTCCACTTTCGCAAGCAGCACGCGCCGATTTTCGCGACTTCGAGATTCCTTTCACAATAGAAGCGCTGCAAATAAGATGATAAGGTAGTCTTCCGCTGAGAGATTGGGTCCTGAATATCTCGACACCGTTTCTCCCAATTCTTCATCAGCAACTCATCTCATGTTATAATGGGAAGGTCGCGGTTGTAAATGGATTTAGACGTAGTTTTCTATTCAAGCTAGAGACAATTATTTATGAAAATATTTTTGGGTGCTACCAGCCCTGTACACCCATTGTTTGTCTTCCACGGCGTCATCCTTCCAATTTTTCTTTGTTCGTCCTCTTTTCCTTTCGCCATCCACATTATTTTTGAAGATCTGTTTTAATATTCTGTCATCATTCATTCGATCAATGTACCCTAACCAACTGACCCTTCGCGCTTTTATAAATCGTACCATATCCTTGTTGTTTATTAACTGATTTATTTCTTCACTGCGTAAAATTCTCAATTGACCGTTTTCTAAGATTGGTCCATATATTTTTCTTACTGTCCCACTTTCAAATATCCTTGATTGATTTTTATCAGCGGTTGTTATGGTTATCGTCATTACATTTATATTAGTACCCCGCAAGTCCCCGTATGGCGTATGGCAGGGGGTTTGAAAACACCGAACCTATTCATAAGCTACCTGATTGGAAATCCTAACGCTATCAGGAAAAAGAGACCAGTAATAGCTATCCGTTTTCGCTATAATCTCCCGAAATCCCTCAGTCGTCTGGTCATAAGTTGCTATTGGCCGTATCACAGTTTTATATATTTTCATTTTTGAGGAGTGAGGTTAAATAAAAATTATCATAGTATTTCTTATGAGATTCATAAAGCTAAACTTTTACAAACCATAATGGTTCGTTTTTTTCATTTTATAAATCTAAAGATTTTCATTTCACCACGTAGAAAAAACATTGCACACTTGACCTAGGTACCATTTTATAGGATCACATGAGTGATATTACCGAGCATCTTCAGAATAGGCAAACCATACAACGTTAACATTAAGAGTGCAACTTAATTTTTAAGGTTAGATGTCTAAAAATGGCCTGAAAATATTGTTCTTCATCGAAGATTTTAGGGTAAAACATTAAAAGTTTATAAACCAAAACAAACATTATACTATCGGTCCAAAATGAATTATTAACTTATTCTCAAACGTAGATAAAAAAGAACCACAAAGTAATATCACACAACTTAAACAAACAGACTAAATTAATTCAAGTGTTTAAGATTTCATTTGATTCTATTTTTCTTGGAAAGTTCTCTGATATTTGCTTTTATTTGCTCTGCACGTGCAACTAACCGTTATTAAAATGTATCTAACAGTTCATTAACAACGAGTATATCGCTTTAATCGCCTTCAGGCATATGAACAGCAAAGTGAGCACTGCTTTGAGTAATCGTTATTTTATTGATGACGTATTTATCTTAAAAGGGAACGCAGTTTGGCACCATTTCCTGGTCAAACATAAGCCAGAAAGTAAACATTAAAGCACCGCAAACATTAACATGCTGCCAAAGTATTTGCTTGGTGCTGAAACAAGAATTTGTTAGGCGACAATTAATACGCGGAAGAAAAAAGAAAACTAACATTCTCATTTTTTCAGGATACCTGCAAACATTATGCGGAAACCGTATTATCTCTAAATATTAGGAATGAAATTTTTTGCCAATAGGATTCAAGCGTGTCTTTCGTAAAAATAAAGGATACGCATTATTCTCCATCTGGAGATGTATAGCTACTATCGATCACCTGGACCTAATAAATGACCAAATTTATTTCCGTAAACCTCTTACCTCCATAACATTCTTCCACTCTCTTATTTTGGTCAATAGAGCACGCGATTTATCAGCCATATCTATATCGCCGATCTAGCCCTACAGAGTAAATCTTGGTTGAATATGGTGAGCAGGGCATCGAACCGTTCCGAATATTACGTTCCGGTTTTCGCCCCGGTTAAAAAAGACGTCGAACCGGTTCGACTGTTTTGTCGAACCGGAAAATACCGGTTCGAACAGGCATTTTTGCTCCAAACATTTTATTATTATATCCTTCTGAAAGTTTTTATAAATTTATTTTATGATTTACGCGTAATGCTAAATTTTGCATAAGGCTTAATGATAGTTAATCGTAAGTTGCAGTTTTACATTTTTAGTAAAACTTTCCCCAATTGTACCTAAGTAAAATAAACATTGTTAGGAACCAACAATCGGAACGGAATTTAGAACGGTTTTCGATTTCGTTTCTCATTCCGAAAGAAAACGAGCTTTTTAGGTTTTCTGTTTTCGGTTCGGTTCTGGTCCGATGCCATGGCAAGTGTCACGCTGATGAGGAATGAGGTACGAAATTTAAGGGTAACAGAGGATGTTTACGGGATATATGAACATATGTAAGGATGGCGATGAAAAGGAAAAGATGTATTCAAGGATCGGAAAGAATTTAATAGCGCTGCGTAAAATGCATTAACGGGTGATTAGAGCGCTAACCCTAGGTAATGGTCCGTTTGACAAATGTTTACATAAAAATATCAATTTTACGAATTTTTATGCTTATTTGGAAACAGTTAAAGCCGATTTATGGACAGTGATCAAGTATACCTGCGAAATATAGACTGTAAGAGAAGCAGAGAATGGAAGATTAGCTGCAATGAAGGTTTACTACTAGAAGATGACTAATGTAAAGGGACCAGATTTGGTAACTAATGAAGAAGTGCTTCGAAGAGCGAAGAGTCTGTGGAGAACATTGATAAAAAGAAGAGGAAATACTTAGGAACACGAAAGACGAAATTAAATCGGTCGTCAAGTCAAGAGCCATCTCTACCGTAAGGAATTGTGAAAATTGCAAAGGAAGACCTAGGTTAGGTTAAGAGAAGTAAGTTTTGAGGCAAGGATTTATGAAGGAATGAAGCAATTGCCATCCTGCTACCATATCTATAACTGTTGAATGTAATATTTATCATTTGTATTTTGTTACGAGATGGAGAAAAACGTATTTCTTATATACTTTCGTCTCAGTCTTATTCATGGCTGTGACGATATAAAAGCTACTGAGGTATGAGTGATGCTGAATAATAGCATTAAGGATTCTCCTTACGCAATGTTACGAAAAGTGTTACTCGTATATTCATTCTGCCTCACTAACGTGGGCTTGTTCTGCTCATAGCATTCTGGCTCAGTGAGGAACTACCTCACTCCTCATCTTGTCTAGTAAGCCACATTTCCCTCTCCTAGCTATCCGTAGCTGATGGTGGAGGGGATGAGGTCCCAACCGGTCTTCGGGCTGAATACTTTACAGACAGCAGCAATAGTCAGGGAACAGAATGTCGATTTCCAGATTGATAACCATAGATGACCATTCCGTTGACAACTACCAATTCATCCCATGATGCTCCATCTCTATTACTCATCTAACCTTAAAATGAGCCGCTTCTATAGTTACTAGGGAAACAAAGGGCAATTAACTTTCCATAGAGACGAAATAACGCTACGGGACCAATAGTAAGTAAGGGAGTGGATGAATTAGATACATTCTCGGAGATGAGTGACAGGAGAGAGTAAGAACAACAAGGTTGATGAGGAGGCCAATGGAGAGTGGCAGAAGTGGAGGATTTCTATTTTCCCTTCATCTCCCGAGAGCTAAATCACTAACGAAGATTGAAGAGCAGAGTTGGAGGAGAAGAATGCCCGTGATGAGGATGAATCATTTAGTGTTAAAAATAAGCCCAGCGATGAGATCGGAAGTAAAAGCGTACGAGATCTTGCGTGAGATCACATTCGCTTCCATCTCCAAACAAACAGAACCATCTCGCATTTCTCAAACTGCATAAAAATAGTAATGTTGTACAATGAATGAGTTGTACAACATTCTACACACCTTACAATACTTCTATATTGTAAGATTTGTTGTATTGTTGGACATAACGGGTGCTGTGGACTTTTGTGTATGTATTGGATGTGTGCAGATGTTTGTTCTTCTATTTATTTTTACTAAATGGAAGGGGAGACTTTAAAGTACAATTTCGCCCAAAATGAAGACGTTATTTATTTATATGCGGCGTTGCCACCCGACAATTGCCCACTTGTAACGTGTATACTTTATAATAATAATAATTCCGCAAGAAGAAACGGACATGAAAAAAGTCTGAGGGCGAGATTAAGCCAAGCTGTCCTCTCTTCCACTTGACCTCAATTGCCAATACATAAATTTAATTTAATATTTAAAGTTAAAAGAAAAAAATGCAACACAAAACGATTTCGATTCGTGGGGAAAAATCTTCTCAACTGAAGATTGAAGAAGACAAAAACACCACTGTGTGGTAAAACACCCACAGAGAAGGGGGGGG
>KZ309001.1:115208-205609 GCA_000376725.2 Ladona fulva
TCGCTTTACGACCCGATATTATAATGGTTTGTTAGAGTAAAAGAGAATATTATAGTTAATATCCATGCTAAACCATCGTATATTGAAGAGACTAACTATTATCTCAACTTTCACTGTAACAAACCATTGCAATACCGGTCCTAAAGTTTAGATAAACTCCATTTTAAGCAAATCCTAATATTCGTAAACTTAAATCGATGGCATGGATACTTCTCTGCCTAGAATCATTGGATGGATGGGAAAAGAGAACAATTCTTAAACATTATAGATGGAATTTAATATTCACCCATTTCTATCCACTGGAATAAAACTAAAGTTAAATCTGCTCAATAAATTCAGAGGAAATACATCATTGGTAGATCCTGTCTTACCTCCACCGGCGACGACGTCGACGCTTGGACCACTTTGAGACATCACCAAGAGATTTTTAACCATAAAACGAATAAGTATCTTTTTGTGCCCTTTCAACAGCGAGGCCCTCACCTAGCGCCTAGTGTTCCTAATGGGCAATCCGTCCCCGCCGTATTTTGGGCTCCGCTGACATGCACTCTCAGTCACCTTCAACTAGTACTCAAGTCACTTTCTCAGCAGAGATTCTCATAGAATCTTAGGCTGTGGGGGGTAAAGAAATCAGCGAATTGAGCCGTCAAGGTTGGATATGAAATGAAAGTGTCCAAATTCAATAGAATAAGCGTTTTATAGCGCATTGAGACTACTTTCTTAATGACAGATGCGTGTTTTAGGAGCCCAAGCCGTCGCTCTAACACGGATTTGTAACCTTCGGAAGCATCGCAGTGCGAATGCGAATGGGAAAATCAGAATTCAAAGCGGCGACAGATATGGAAGATGCTATCGAATCGGTGGAACACCATCCAGTCTCGTGTTGTAAATAACTTCGCAAGTCATAAATTCAGTGAAGAGGTTGGATTTATTTACTATGGAGTATCTGCAGTTGGTCCGTTGCCAGGTGGGGCTCAAACCAAGTCTCGTTTCCCACGGAAAGGTGACGGTGTTTGTGGTGACAAACCGTGAAGAGAAATATGTTTTCACTGCATGTTTGTGGTTGTCTGTCGATGGGAGGACTTCCTGACGGTAATCGATATGACACAGATACATCAATATCGAAATCCGGGGGCACATTTGAGATAACTTAGCATCGAACCATAGCAAGGCATCACTCCGAATCCCAATTTGAATGAATGTGTCAAAAATCGAAACAGAACGAGTAACGGTTCCCGTTTATTTCGATTCAGAATTTCAGTCTTTCGCTACGAATTTGATTTTCATTCCGAAAAATATTACTATTATTATTATTAGGAAATACTACTATTAAAATATTATTAGGAAAAGAGTAGTGATGTACCACGATGTACACGGGATAACTTATACCACGATGTTCTTTGAAGCTTTATAAAGAGGAATCAGAAATAAAATCCTGCGACAATATGCGACGCCGATTTGTATACCGAATGTTCGATGGCGTTGCAAGAGCCATCGCCGCACGGCGGAGCGTCACCCTCCATGACGATCTCGGATTTGAGAGAATGTACGGACCAAATCGCATCTTAATGGTATTTTAATGGTTTATAAGTATGATTCCTACTCTGTAAACACTTTTAGTTTGAATTCGTTTATTAAAATCCCAATGTCATGAATGAAGAAATCTCGTTTTGTTCGATACTTTTAAGGGTTAGATGTAAGAAGAGACTAATTAGTCTCAATCTTGCCCGTAAATAAAGACGATTTATTATTATTATTATATCTCATTCTTTTTTAAGGGCATGACAATACGATAGCTACTGACAGAGCCAAGCCCAGCCTATCTGCCGCCCGGGTGCGAACATAATTTTCCGCCCCTTAAAATTAAACAGCGAAACCATGCATAACCTGATCTGCAGGTAGAAATTATTCTTTAAGATTTAGAATAAACAACGTTTTGTGACTTCATTCCCCAGCTTACATTGGTCACAAAACATCAGTAACGACCAATTAAGCATATTCCGTATGCTCATAAAGTGAATGGTGGATATGAGTTAATAGTTCACATTACTTTTTAATATCATTATCTTAGCAGCAATAGTCTGCAGAAAAGCCAATAAAACACGCAAAGCTATTTGCAAATTAGTAGCGACTCCGATGAAATCTCTAGAAAGTTTATATTAAAAACAAGGAAAGGATTTATTAGTATTTCTTGGCACCAGAAAATCTTTTATTGATTTCAATTCTTTGATAAAATTCGCTGAACCAATATTTCTTTTTCGTCTTGGGTTATCCATAATTCTTTCCTTTAAATGTTTCCCAATCTTTAATTTCACATCATTATTTTTCGTAAATAAGTCCTGTGTCTTATACAGAAAACAACAAATAATGTTGTTGTAATAATAATAATAGTTGTCTATGCATCATTTACCGCCCTTTAGATGCCGCCGCCCGGGTGCGATCCACCCCTTGCACCCATAGGCGCGGCTGTGGCTACTGATGTATGTATGAAGGTGATTAATGGCGCTTATCCTGGTCATTCCTTATCTACCTATGAAAAGGCAATTCAAAGGGTCACTGTGCTGCACTGACGCACATTAGTTCTGCTTGTAGCATTCTGAATCAAAAGAGGATAGCAAAGGCAAACTAGGTCACTACTCATCTAGCCTCGTACCCTCTCCAAAGGATTTCAGCTGATGGTGGATAGTAGGAGGAACCGACCAGATCTTACGATTAATATACATAGTTACAAATAAAATATTTCGTGGAGTATGTGCTGTATTGTCACAGTTGTATTGCAATGAAATTAATCTCTATTATAAAGCTCCTATTTATAGATTTATCCCAAACCCACGGTCGTGGGTTCGAGTCCCGGCTAATCAGATTTTTCTGGTTAGGGAACTGTTCGTATGGGTTCGTCAATAATAATAATTATTTAAGTGGATGTAATGGGGGTAATCTTCCAGTTTCCATTAAAGAAGTTATTAAAATAATTAATATTATGATTATTATATGAAGAAGAATATAAAACTATTTTGGAAAACAAGTATAATACTAGGAATCATTTTTGGGTTGTGCATAAGGTTTACAATAAATATGGTGAAAGAGAACTAAAATATTTAGTACCTAATTTATTAAATAAATACAAGACTGAAATCGAGGAATACTGTGATTGGAATAGACTAATTTCATGAAATCTGTTAAAAAGGTATTATTAAAGTATATATCATATGAGGAGTAATTTGATTGTGATGATGATTGTGTTTTTGTACACACAGTTATTTCTTTTTGTTTGCTATTGTTGATTACGAATTGTGTTGGAGATTTGATTGCATACCGTCATATCAAATGATACTTCCAAGTAATTTTTCATCTTTATTCTTGTATAAATTAAAGTATATATATTTTTATGATATATATACTCGTACCTTCATACAGTATATACTTGTAATTAAGAAGCTACACTTGTAAGCTCATCTGCGCTCAGGCTGCTTTACGTTAACTAGATTCTTTTTATTTCCTCGTGATTAAAATTGTCTCTTATACATGTCCCGTCAACAGGCAACATGCTTGACGGAACATTAATTTATTAATAGTATAAAAAGATAAATAAATAATAATTTTTATTAATTTCACATTATATCCTTTTTTCTCCGCCCGTATTGAAGATTGCTCACAAGTTCAATGCCAAAACTACTGATTTTTTTTTAACTGTCATTTAATATGAAGTGCTGTATTAAAACTACTTATGAAAACTGTTAAAGCCTGAGACTAACAAATTCCATAGTTCTCCTCAAGAAGATTCCCTTTGTGAATACTCGTCGAGGAAAGAGCACGATTCTTTGACTCACGATTTCTTTGCCTCATCTATTAATTCTGAGGTACTTTTCCTCTCATTAGCTTAAGAGGTTCTAAAATTTCCCTCTCGTCCGAAGACGTTCGTCAATGAATTTGTCACGCGACGTAAATCATTCGGCCATAAATAATGATTTGAGCTGTCCCCAGAATGGACTCAATTCCTTCAAAAACGTCCAAAATGTATTGCTTACTATTCGAGAGATCTAAGTTACATAAAATTCTGAATGGATAAACCACTCGAGGTAAAATGCACTCGGACCAGTGCATCTAACCGTAGTTATTTATAACCAAATCCGGCTAAATGAATTCCCTTTAAATAGGAACTAAACCTTAACCGGTTAATTTCCGGTTTCATTCCGGCAGCCATCGTTCGAACCGGTTCAAACCGTTTTCCTTCGCTCCCATCGGGAAAAATTTTAATCGGTCCCAAATACTTGTATAACGAGTCAATTAACTGTTGAGACACAAAGGAAACGATTAAAGTATGAGGTCAATTATTAAAAAATCAAAACTATTAAAAAATTGAATGTAAAATGCTACTTAAATCGTTTCAAGTAACCGGTAAATAGTTAATATAACTACCATTAGAGTGCTACAAATCTATAAATCGAAAAAGAATTAAATAACTTTCCAGTTGCGGATGTTTAGCAGTTTTTCGGTTCGAAGTCGGTTTGAATTTTGGCGAAAATGGCGGTTCTACTGAGTTCCGGTTTTCGGTTCTGATACGATTCTCCAGTTTACTCTTTCTTAGCACAGTAATTCAATTGTATGAGAAGTTATATCTATTTCCAATTACAGTTTGTAATTAATAATAATGGTTGAAATAACAATGGAGTTGTTAATTTTTTCGTTATTATATTGTTATGGACTGTCACATAGTATCGGCTGCATCCATCAATTCTACTGTTTGTAAATTATTGTGGTTGATGGGAAACGTTTTTATATATTGATTGATATTCTTATTGATTGATATTCCGTGTGACAGGATTTTTAGGAAGTGGTGTATTGTAGTATAGTGGGTATTTAAGTGGATTGTTAAATATACATGTTGTTGTAGGATGTGACGTATCTGCTTTAGAATAATATAATTGTAAATTATAGCTGCTAAAATTGTGAATTTGTAATCACATGTAATTGTAATATGTAAGTCATAGCTTTTATAATTGTAAACATGAGATCATATGTGATTGCATTAAATAAATCGTAGCTGTTTAAATTTTTAATTCATAAGTTTTGTAAAATATTGTAGTTAGTGGACGGGGTGACTAATTACAAATGCATGTATTTTTACATGAAGAACTTAAGTGTTAGTTGTAGTGTGAATAATGTAACGTCGCCACCTGACCTAGTGTCATCCTGCGGCGGAATTATACAATATTAATATAAAACTGCAGTTAAAAGGTGCAAATAAAAAAATCAATTTTAAATGGGTTAGATGTAAGGAGAGACTTGAGTAGTCTAAATCTCGCCCTTTAATAAAGACGATTTATTTTGGAAAAATAATGAAACTTCTTAGCCATCCGACTCCCAGCACTCGCGTTCAGAAACTTAATTAAACGTAAACACTTCAGAAATCACTTAGTCATTGTTCCATTGACAATCCTCAGCTGGTGAGTATTTTTTAGGAACTTAAAAAAGATTTGAATACCTAGTACCTCACGTGAGAATCGAGGCAGGAATATAAGTTTCCATGGAAACACGTGGGAACGGAATTTATAAAGGAGTCGGCCTTAATTTTTTCCGATCATTCTGTTTACTAAGAGACTATGACGAATCCTACCAAATCAGAGTCCCGCTGAAAAACAAAAGGGTTCTACAAATGGCGCTCTTGAATTGAAAAAAAAATAAAAGAAGAAACCAATTGAAGACAATGAGAAACTCCGCGAGAAGGAAAGGGAGAAGCACAATAAACACTCGGGAAATCTGGGTCACGGAAAATTTTCTGAGCTAAAATAAATAAAAAAATCTGAAATAAGTCACGCAAAGTCCCTCTGTGATAATGGGAGAAGTCACGGAATTTGAGTGCACTGTACCGCTCGCCCCTTATATTCTAGGAGGAAAGAACAGGTTTAAAAGCACACCTGTTTCGTTCGAAAGGCTAATTATCTAGGACACGCGAGCGATCTTTCTCAATTGACAAACGAATAGGACGTTCAAAAATGTATTCATCGATCGCCAAGTAACTTATGCACTTACTCTTAGTTAATTTGTACTGAAAGCATCGGGACGGCTGTTTACGGAAAATGACGGAAGAGGGGAATACTAAGGTCTCTTCGATACTTAAAGGCGGGAAACTATCGTTAGAGCAATCGATACTTTTCGATTAACCCAATAACGAGGTCTCTTCGATACTTAAAGGCGGGAAACTATCGTTAGAGCAATCGATACTTTTCGATTAACCCAATAACGAGGTCTCTTCGANTACTTACAAACTATTATTAACTACTAACAACAAGACGATAAGTATTAAGATACAATAGGCATTGTACGATAAGATGCTCGTAAGCATACAAAGCACTGAATAAGAATAAAGAGTATATGTTTAATTAGAATAGTTATCGGCAACGGTGAAAATATCGTTCGTCACTTTTAAAATGACAATGTTACGGAATTCACTCGGATGCAGCACTTTCAAGCCTGTGGTCATCCATAGCACCCTTAGGAACCCAAAATTTTCGGCACCTTAATGCGGAAGACTACCAAACTCTCCGTACCTGGGAAATTGCCAAGGATGTCGAGTCAGGAGGGCGTCGAACTGTTGCTATCCAACCGGATTGGTGAACATGAGCACTCAAAGTTACGTGTATTGTGCCAATGAGATATATTCAAGCTATTTTTAAACGTTAGAGTGTATTGCTGTTTCAAAGATAACTGAAATTTTCACCTCGCTGAGTTGCGGGGACGCGGATTTTTAAAACGGGTGCGAAAAAGCAAAGAAAGAACTCTCTTGCGTCAAAACCGTCGTTTTGTTAGATAGAGTGCAGATTGATCAATGATAGATCTTTATCAGTATAATCAAATGTTAACACTTCTGCCGCAAATTCCTCTAAAACATATATCAAGAAAATAAAGAGCGCACAAGACATAAAATTTTTTTAAAATAATCATAAAATAGGATGGCGATGAAAAGGAAAAGGTGTATTCAAGGATCGGAAAGAATTTAATAGCGCTGCGTAAAATGCATTAACGGGTGATTAGAGCGCTAACCCTAGGTAATGGTCCGTTTGACAAATGTTTACATAAAAATATCAATTTTACGAATTTTTATGCTTATTTGGAAACAGTTAAAGCCGATTTATGGACAGTGATCAAGTATACCTGCGAAATATAGACTGTAAGAGAAGCAGAGAATGGAAGATTAGCTGCAATGAAGGTTTACTACTAGAAGATGACTAATGTAAAGGGACCAGATTTGGTAACTAATGAAGAAGTGCTTCGAAGAGCGAAGAGTCTGTGGAGAACATTGATAAAAAGAAGAGGAAATACTTAGGAACACGAAAGACGAAATTAAATCGGTCGTCAAGTCAAGAGCCATCTCTACCGTAAGGAATTGTGAAAATTGCAAAGGAAGACCTAGGTTAGGTTAAGAGAAGTAAGTTTTGAGGCAAGGATTTATGAAGGAATGAAGCAATTGCCATCCTGCTACCATATCTATAACTGTTGAATGTAATATTTATCATTTGTATTTTGTTACGAGATGGAGAAAAACGTATTTCTTATATACTTTCGTCTCAGTCTTATTCATGGCTGTGACGATATAAAAGCTACTGAGGTATGAGTGATGCTGAATAATAGCATTAAGGATTCTCCTTACGCAATGTTACGAAAAGTGTTACTCGTATATTCATTCTGCCTCACTAACGTGGGCTTGTTCTGCTCATAGCATTCTGGCTCAGTGAGGAACTACCTCACTCCTCATCTTGTCTAGTAAGCCACATTTCTCTCTCCTAGCTATCCGTAGCTGATGGTGGAGGGGATGAGGTCCCAACCGGTCTTCGGGCTGAATACTTTACAGACAGCAGCAATAGTCAGGGAACAGAATGTCGATTTCCAGATTGATAACCATAGATGACCATTCCGTTAACAACTACCAATTCATCCCATGATGGTCCATCTCTATTACTCATCTAACCTTAAAATGAGCCGCTTCTATAGTTACTAGGGAAACAAAGGGCAATTAACTTTCCATATAGACGAAATAACGCTACGGGACCAATAGTAAGTAAGGGAGTGGATGAATTAGATACATTCTCGGAGATGAGTGACAGGAGAGAGTAAGAACAACAAGGTTGATGAGGAGGCCAATGGAGAGTGGCAGAAGTGGAGGATTTCTATTTTCCCTTCATCTCCCGAGAGCTAAATCACTAACGAAGATTGAAGAGCAGAGTTGGAGGAGAAGAATGCCCGTGATGAGGATGAATCATTTAGTGTTAAAAATAAGCCCAGCGATGAGATCGGAAGTAAAAGCGTACGAGATCTTGCGTGAGATCACATTCGCTTCCATCTCCAAACAAACAGAACCATCTCGCATTTCTCAAACTGCATAAAAATAGTAATGTTGTACAATGAATGAGTTGTACAACATTCTACACACCTTACAATACNCTTTTCGATTAACCCAATAACGAGGTCTCTTCGATACTTAAAGGCGGGAAACTATCGTTAGAGCAATCGATACTTTTCGATTAACCCAATAACGAGGTCTCTTCGATACTTAAAGGCGGGAAACTATCGTTAGAGCAATCGATACTTTTCGATTAACCCAATAACGAGGTCTCTTCGATACTTAAAGGCGGGAAACTATCGTTAGAGCAATCGATACTTTTCGATTAACCCAATAACGAGGTCTCTTCGATACTTAAAGGCGGGAAACTATCGTTAGAGCAATCGATACTTTTCGATTAACCCAATAACGAGGTCTCTTCGATACTTAAAGGCGGGAAACTATCGTTAGAGCAATCGATACTTTTCGATTAACCCAATAACGAGGTCTCTTCGATACTTAAAGGCGGGAAACTATCGTTAGAGCAATCGATACTTTTCGATTAACCCAATAACGAGGTCTCTTCGATACTTAAAGGCGGGAAACTATCGTTAGAGCAATCGATACTTTTCGATTAACCCAATAACGAGGTCTCTTCGATACTTAAAGGCGGGAAACTATCGTTAGAGCAATCGATACTTTTCGATTAACCCAATAACGAGGTCTCTTCGATACTTAAAGGCGGGAAACTATCGTTAGAGCAATCGATACTTTTCGATTAACCCAATAACGAGGTCTCTTCGATACTTAAAGGCGGGAAACTATCGTTAGAGCAATCGATACTTTTCGATTAACCCAATAACGAGGTCTCTTCGATACTTAAAGGCGGGAAACTATCGTTAGAGCAATCGATACTTTTCGATTAACCCAATAACGAGGTCTCTTCGATACTTAAAGGCGGGAAACTATCGTTAGAGCAATCGATACTTTTCGATTAACCCAATAACGAGGTCTCTTCGATACTTAAAGGCGGGAAACTATCGTTAGAGCAATCGATACTTTTCGATTAACCCAATAACGAGGTCTCTTCGATACTTAAAGGCGGGAAACTATCGTTAGAGCAATCGATACTTTTCGATTAACCCAATAACGAGGTCTCTTCGATACTTAAAGGCGGGAAACTATCGTTAGAGCAATCGATACTTTTCGATTAACCCAATAACGAGGTCTCTTCGATACTTAAAGGCGGGAAACTATCGTTAGAGCAATCGATACTTTTCGATTAACCCAATAACGAGGTCTCTTCGATACTTAAAGGCGGGAAACTATCGTTAGAGCAATCGATACTTTTCGATTAACCCAATAACGAGGTCTCTTCGATACTTAAAGGCGGGAAACTATCGTTAGAGCAATCGATACTTTTCGATTAACCCAATAACGAGGTCTCTTCGATACTTAAAGGCGGGAAACTATCGTTAGAGCAATCGATACTTTTCGATTAACCCAATAACGAGGTCTCTTCGATACTTAAAGGCGGGAAACTATCGTTAGAGCAATCGATACTTTTCGATTAACCCAATAACGAGGTCTCTTCGATACTTAAAGGCGGGAAACTATCGTTAGAGCAATCGATACTTTTCGATTAACCCAATAACGAGGTCTCTTCGATACTTAAAGGCGGGAAACTATCGTTAGAGCAATCGATACTTTTCGATTAACCCAATAACGAGGTCTCTTCGATACTTAAAGGCGGGAAACTATCGTTAGAGCAATCGATACTTTTCGATTAACCCAATAACGAGGTCTCTTCGATACTTAAAGGCGGGAAACTATCGTTAGAGCAATCGATACTTTTCGATTAACCCAATAACGAGGTCTCTTCGATACTTAAAGGCGGGAAACTATCGTTAGAGCAATCGATACTTTTCGATTAACCCAATAACGAGGTCTCTTCGATACTTAAAGGCGGGAAACTATCGTTAGAGCAATCGATACTTTTCGATTAACCCAATAACGAGGTCTCTTCGATACTTAAAGGCGGGAAACTATCGTTAGAGCAATCGATACTTTTCGATTAACCCAATAACGAGGTCTCTTCGATACTTAAAGGCGGGAAACTATCGTTAGAGCAATCGATACTTTTCGATTAACCCAATAACGAGGTCTCTTCGATACTTAAAGGCGGGAAACTATCGTTAGAGCAATCGATACTTTTCGATTAACCCAATAACGAGGTCTCTTCGATACTTAAAGGCGGGAAACTATCGTTAGAGCAATCGATACTTTTCGATTAACCCAATAACGAGGTCTCTTCGATACTTAAAGGCGGGAAACTATCGTTAGAGCAATCGATACTTTTCGATTAACCCAATAACGAGGTCTCTTCGATACTTAAAGGCGGGAAACTATCGTTAGAGCAATCGATACTTTTCGATTAACCCAATAACGAGGTCTCTTCGATACTTAAAGGCGGGAAACTATCGTTAGAGCAATCGATACTTTTCGATTAACCCAATAACGAGGTCTCTTCGATACTTAAAGGCGGGAAACTATCGTTAGAGCAATCGATACTTTTCGATTAACCCAATAACGAGGTCTCTTCGATACTTAAAGGCGGGAAACTATCGTTAGAGCAATCGATACTTTTCGATTAACCCAATAACGAGGTCTCTTCGATACTTAAAGGCGGGAAACTATCGTTAGAGCAATCGATACTTTTCGATTAACCCAATAACGAGGTCTCTTCGATACTTAAAGGCGGGAAACTATCGTTAGAGCAATCGATACTTTTCGATTAACCCAATAACGAGGTCTCTTCGATACTTAAAGGCGGGAAACTATCGTTAGAGCAATCGATACTTTTCGATTAACCCAATAACGAGGTCTCTTCGATACTTAAAGGCGGGAAACTATCGTTAGAGCAATCGATACTTTTCGATTAACCCAATAACGAGGTCTCTTCGATACTTAAAGGCGGGAAACTATCGTTAGAGCAATCGATACTTTTCGATTAACCCAATAACGAGGTCTCTTCGATACTTAAAGGCGGGAAACTATCGTTAGAGCAATCGATACTTTTCGATTAACCCAATAACGAGGTCTCTTCGATACTTAAAGGCGGGAAACTATCGTTAGAGCAATCGATACTTTTCGATTAACCCAATAACGAGGTCTCTTCGATACTTAAAGGCGGGAAACTATCGTTAGAGCAATCGATACTTTTCGATTAACCCAATAACGAGGTCTCTTCGATACTTAAAGGCGGGAAACTATCGTTAGAGCAATCGATACTTTTCGATTAACCCAATAACGAGGTCTCTTCGATACTTAAAGGCGGGAAACTATCGTTAGAGCAATCGATACTTTTCGATTAACCCAATAACGAGGTCTCTTCGATACTTAAAGGCGGGAAACTATCGTTAGAGCAATCGATACTTTTCGATTAACCCAATAACGAGGTCTCTTCGATACTTAAAGGCGGGAAACTATCGTTAGAGCAATCGATACTTTTCGATTAACCCAATAACGAGGTCTCTTCGATACTTAAAGGCGGGAAACTATCGTTAGAGCAATCGATACTTTTCGATTAACCCAATAACGAGGTCTCTTCGATACTTAAAGGCGGGAAACTATCGTTAGAGCAATCGATACTTTTCGATTAACCCAATAACGAGGTCTCTTCGATACTTAAAGGCGGGAAACTATCGTTAGAGCAATCGATACTTTTCGATTAACCCAATAACGAGGTCTCTTCGATACTTAAAGGCGGGAAACTATCGTTAGAGCAATCGATACTTTTCGATTAACCCAATAACGAGGTCTCTTCGATACTTAAAGGCGGGAAACTATCGTTAGAGCAATCGATACTTTTCGATTAACCCAATAACGAGGTCTCTTCGATACTTAAAGGCGGGAAACTATCGTTAGAGCAATCGATACTTTTCGATTAACCCAATAACGAGGTCTCTTCGATACTTAAAGGCGGGAAACTATCGTTAGAGCAATCGATACTTTTCGATTAACCCAATAACGAGGTCTCTTCGATACTTAAAGGCGGGAAACTATCGTTAGAGCAATCGATACTTTTCGATTAACCCAATAACGAGGTCTCTTCGATACTTAAAGGCGGGAAACTATCGTTAGAGCAATCGATACTTTTCGATTAACCCAATAACGAGGTCTCTTCGATACTTAAAGGCGGGAAACTATCGTTAGAGCAATCGATACTTTTCGATTAACCCAATAACGAGGTCTCTTCGATACTTAAAGGCGGGAAACTATCGTTAGAGCAATCGATACTTTTCGATTAACCCAATAACGAGGTCTCTTCGATACTTAAAGGCGGGAAACTATCGTTAGAGCAATCGATACTTTTCGATTAACCCAATAACGAGGTCTCTTCGATACTTAAAGGCGGGAAACTATCGTTAGAGCAATCGATACTTTTCGATTAACCCAATAACGAGGTCTCTTCGATACTTAAAGGCGGGAAACTATCGTTAGAGCAATCGATACTTTTCGATTAACCCAATAACGAGGTCTCTTCGATACTTAAAGGCGGGAAACTATCGTTAGAGCAATCGATACTTTTCGATTAACCCAATAACGAGGTCTCTTCGATACTTAAAGGCGGGAAACTATCGTTAGAGCAATCGATACTTTTCGATTAACCCAATAACGAGGTCTCTTCGATACTTAAAGGCGGGAAACTATCGTTAGAGCAATCGATACTTTTCGATTAACCCAATAACGAGGTCTCTTCGATACTTAAAGGCGGGAAACTATCGTTAGAGCAATCGATACTTTTCGATTAACCCAATAACGAGGTCTCTTCGATACTTAAAGGCGGGAAACTATCGTTAGAGCAATCGATACTTTTCGATTAACCCAATAACGAGGTCTCTTCGATACTTAAAGGCGGGAAACTATCGTTAGAGCAATCGATACTTTTCGATTAACCCAATAACGAGGTCTCTTCGATACTTAAAGGCGGGAAACTATCGTTAGAGCAATCGATACTTTTCGATTAACCCAATAACGAGGTCTCTTCGATACTTAAAGGCGGGAAACTATCGTTAGAGCAATCGATACTTTTCGATTAACCCAATAACGAGGTCTCTTCGATACTTAAAGGCGGGAAACTATCGTTAGAGCAATCGATACTTTTCGATTAACCCAATAACGAGGTCTCTTCGATACTTAAAGGCGGGAAACTATCGTTAGAGCAATCGATACTTTTCGATTAACCCAATAACGAGGTCTCTTCGATACTTAAAGGCGGGAAACTATCGTTAGAGCAATCGATACTTTTCGATTAACCCAATAACGAGGTCTCTTCGATACTTAAAGGCGGGAAACTATCGTTAGAGCAATCGATACTTTTCGATTAACCCAATAACGAGGTCTCTTCGATACTTAAAGGCGGGAAACTATCGTTAGAGCAATCGATACTTTTCGATTAACCCAATAACGAGGTCTCTTCGATACTTAAAGGCGGGAAACTATCGTTAGAGCAATCGATACTTTTCGATTAACCCAATAACGAGGTCTCTTCGATACTTAAAGGCGGGAAACTATCGTTAGAGCAATCGATACTTTTCGATTAACCCAATAACGAGGTCTCTTCGATACTTAAAGGCGGGAAACTATCGTTAGAGCAATCGATACTTTTCGATTAACCCAATAACGAGGTCTCTTCGATACTTAAAGGCGGGAAACTATCGTTAGAGCAATCGATACTTTTCGATTAACCCAATAACGAGGTCTCTTCGATACTTAAAGGCGGGAAACTATCGTTAGAGCAATCGATACTTTTCGATTAACCCAATAACGAGGTCTCTTCGATACTTAAAGGCGGGAAACTATCGTTAGAGCAATCGATACTTTTCGATTAACCCAATAACGAGGTCTCTTCGATACTTAAAGGCGGGAAACTATCGTTAGAGCAATCGATACTTTTCGATTAACCCAATAACGAGGTCTCTTCGATACTTAAAGGCGGGAAACTATCGTTAGAGCAATCGATACTTTTCGATTAACCCAGCTAAGACTGATAATCGCTGGTTGATGAATAAAGTCATCGAAAAGTGATTGCTTCCCTGTCGGCGTCATCGCGAAAGTTTTAGTGCTCCACCGGGGTATTTAAACATGCGAAATCTTCACGGAATTTTCAGCGCGTCAGATAATATTGATCGAAGTTTTTTCTATCGGAGTAAGAGAGAGAGTTCACAGAAGCTGAGTGGAATTACTTTGGCATAAGAATGCGAAAGAGACCGTGTTATGAATACAAAACGTTGGCCATAGACGAAATATTTCCATGTGAAACAAAATGTTTCCAAACGAATCAAAATGAGCGATATGAAGAGTAGTGATTGAAACGTTAGAATCCCGATTTTCAGCAAGCAGAGAAAAAGTTATTGATGTTCAGAAAAACAGAAATATTGTATCTTAAATCCAAATTGGATATCTCACTGACAACATCTCGTCGTTACTCAGGCAACAGAACTTAAGAATCAAACGATCTGTATCATTGCGCAGATGACAGATTTGTACATTGTACATTCCTGTATACAACCAAAGCACGTCACCAGATTAATAATTATTCTTCGCAAAAGAAATGGCCTGTAAAATTTTTTGTTGTGAGTTCTAATTTTTCGTGGTTTTAACATATGCTAATAGTTATAGAATTCAATGGATACATCTTTCCACGCTTATGTCGTTTAATGAAAAAACGTTTTTCCGAAGTCATAAAATTAAATTATCTTTCTACCATAGGCAGTTGAAATTTATTCATCACCTCGAATGTAATATTGCGACGTACGTTTCTATATTACAAGTCGTTGAAAAGTTAGGTTTACAGAAGATATTTCAGATTTTTTTCCGGGGTCCTCTTCGCCAATTAGGCGGTTTTAAGCAGTTGATATTCATACCTATATTGGTGATACCAACAAAACCGTGAGAGCAGAGGCGTAGCCAAGGGGGTGGTTTTGGGGGTTCAAACCCCCTACCACATGAGAACAGAGCCAACAATAAACGAGAGCAGCCCTCTCGCAATTATGCTATACAAACACCGCTGGAGATTCGCAGGGTATACATGTAAAAATAAAATAGTTCATTTTTTCATTAGATTTTGGGCGGAAGTATTCCTGTCCCCAGATTTTGGGCAATACAGTGTTTACTCTATGGCTCTAACTCCCCCATGGACAAATCTCTGCTACACCCCTGCGTGAGAGGGTCATAGAAATTCGTGAATTCTGGTTAGACATTTTTCACAACAAAATAGGACACAGACACGAAAGAGTAAGAAGTTACTTCGAGGAATGAGATATCATTAGTTGCATTAAATCCTTCTTGGATATCATCCCTTGACATGACTCAGTTTTGCATGTGGTAGGTCAGTTTTGAAAAATCTCAATTCTTGAAAGTCCGATATCATGCAAGTTGGGAGATCGATGGTTTAAGGAAACAATTTCTCCGACCTAGACCTTTCTTCAGCTCTTTAACAGTCATTACAACAACCTCAGTTCCCTCATAACACTATAGGAAGCATCCGAGATGAAAGACCAACATCAGGTAGTGCTGCGTTCGGTAAGTTTGGACAATCTCAAGCACCATCGCGTCAAATTTCGGTTCGTTTGATCTGCGCAAAGAGCGAAGTAGGGTCCCCTTTAAATGTCCGCAGGATTCAGCATTATCATTGCTGGATATGCAAAAAAAGCTAAGCCTGAGATTTTATTGCCTCTAGTCCAGGGGCGTGGCAATTTTTTTCCGCACGTGCACGTTGCGAAGACCATGAGACCACAATAGCGTTGCGCGTTGATCACGGACACACAGTTTTCCATAGAAATACCAACTAGGAAAATGAATTTGTTTAGGGACCAATCGATTCTTTTGCGGTTAATTCACACGCCCTCGTAATTAGCATTAAGTAACACAATAAACACGAGTCTGACAGTATTGAAGGAATACTGGACTAGGCCGCATGCGGCCTGAAAACCGCAGTTACTTTGCTCTTTTTCTTCCTGAGATATAGAAAAGCGAGGGATAAATTACGAGGAATACGACAGTGTACCAGTATAGGCTTCCTTAAGAACTGAATGGCCGCAGTTAGCGTCGTCGATGAACGCATGCGGCCTTAAAGCCGCTTTTTCCGCACCTATCCCAACATAAAGAAGGCCGGTGCGGGTTGAGATTCCGAAGATCTAAGAATAAAACGATGAAACTAGAGTATGAATATCTTTACCGGCGTTTGGAGAAGATACAACATAAAACACTGCTTTTCTAATCCCTCCCTAATTCAACAGGAAGTATTTCAAATAAGGAACGGAAATTTTATTTGAAATGTAAATAATTTAATTTGAAATTATAAATTTACTTATACGTATTTGAATGCGAGATCCGATCTGATACCCGAGATACAGCTGGATAAGTAACAACGGATTAATTCGGATAATGAATTCGCCAGGGGGTGCTCAAAGCATTAGGGGAGTTAACCTTCAAATTCTGCAATGGATCTGCTGCGGAGAAATCCCCACGTGTCGAATGCAGACCGAAATAAAGCAGTGCCCGCTTCTCTGCAGCTTCATCGACCGAATTCCGGGCGAATAATGCGCTATTATGATAAGATAGGTGCTGCGGGCTTCAGGTCGTCCGGCACGTACACAGCCTTATCGCTCGTTGAGCATGACGGGAATGGAAAAATCTTCGAAATTAATAAAATAACCGGGGTAATAGATGACTTGGACGTGGAGCAATTTCGCAGTTCTCTATAATTCTTCGCAAGAGAGGAGGAAACTCTCCACAGATTGATGATCGCTCGAATTTTTTCAAAGCCTGGAGAGATAGAAAGATAGTAATTCTGAGAAGCGGAATTCTACTTGCAACGTGAATTTAATTAAAAGTGAGTGACTTAATCATAGGTTGACCAAATCCAAAAGATCGAAATCAGGACATTTGATATTGGAAAGACTTCTGGAGAAGAGCCTCTTATTGTTTTAAACAATCTGCATTCCCATTGTTGAACCCTTGAGAATGGAGGCTTTGCTTCCGAAATGCGCATAAATCAATTCTTAGAAATCGGTAATCCGAAACTTCCTGTTTGCCTCTAAACGCGATGTAAATTCTTCGCGCATTCTTCTAAGGATACTTCTATCAATTCAATGCAGATTAAAACAAAACAAAAATGGAATTCGGCTGTTAATGAATTAGAGGTTTAAAAACTAGTTAGTTAGCTGTAAGCTTTAAAGAGGTATATGAAAGAAGATAGCGTAAAACTTTCGCGATTATAACGGAAGAAATTCTAAAATTTCACCCTGATTACACTTCTAGCCAAAGACGGGTATTGTTTCAAATGACGAATAACTTCGATAAACTCGTGTATTCTCATAATCCTTATGTATATTGGAAAGGTTTTCAACGAAACCAGTAGCTCCCTCCTCTTTCTTATAAATATTGCAAAATTTATTAACCCTAAGAAGAAACAGAAGTGAAGAATATCGAAATGGATATCAGACGAACCCAGGTCCCTCACTTTCCCCTTGGTTCGGGTTTGGTGTTTGAGGTTTAAAAACACTCAGTATGTCAGCAGGCGGAACTCGCGCTTGGATGCAAATGGGAAGTTCCGGATAACCGATTTCTGGGAATTACCCCATGTTCATTTCGGAAACAAAGTTTCAACTCTCAAGGGTTCTAGGGAATGCAGGTTGTTTGAAACAACAGGGGGAGTTTACCAAAAGTGATATTTTCTCTTTCATAGAGATACAACTGCATCAATGCGATTCCTCGAGCTTGATTTGAAAGAATTCTTCCTTAAGTATTACTGTGACTAAAATGAAACTGGAGAAGATTCATCAAGAAGTATTTCAATAGCATTTGAAACTTTTCTCTTCGGTAAGGTGTCGATGTACTGTTTAAATTTTTTAAGGCTTAGAGAAAATAATCCATAGTTTTCATAAAACAAAAAAGGGGAACTATATTGCTGAGGTCTTTATAACTGGACAAAATAATTATTTATAGCCATAATGACGGGATGAAAGTTCAAGAAAGGGAATTTCCCATATTTAAAACAGGAAGCATGGTAAACACAGTTTTATATCTGCCCAATTACAGAAAATATTTAAATCTCAGTAGCGTTGGAAAATAATGTGCACCACAGTACTGTTAATTCCCTAGAAACACTGATTTATAAATTAATTAGAGTTCTGCATATATTTTCCATGGAAATGGAATAGAAATATTTGGTAATTCGTAGAAGAATAATATTCCAATACGATAAATTACTTGCACAAGAATGAAAGAAAGGAACGGATAAATCTAAATTCAAGCCATTCGGTTTTAAATCTGAATTAGAAATAATGTGACACATTCTGCGCATTTATTTTTATCAACTACTCTATTTAGTAACGATTGTAAAATAAAGAAGAAGTATGAGACCTTTCCAGAACCACACCCTAGATTGCATAAGATATAAAAAATATATATCTTACCCATAATCGATGTTTCAACATGTAGACTAGTCATCGTATATTTGTAGATAAATCATGTACATACATTCAGCTAGCTTTTTAAACTTCTGCTTCTTAAGTTGTTTTATATCTCCAAAGCATTCCCGCAAAATAAACATTGATATCTCTCTCTCTGCCTTGCAAGTTTTCTTGTTTATACAGTCGATTTATTTTGTTCTCCACACACGTGAAACGACAGACAGACAATTAACTGCAAATTCAGTTTTATTTGAGCTAAGAGTAGGCGAGCGAGAGAATTAATTCCTCAAATTCCAAGGAAAGCCATAGCAATGGTCTTTGGCCAAAGAAAACGTTCCAGTCTCAAGACGAACGAGATTTTTTTAATCCTTGATAAATGGTTACAATTAAAACACTCTTTCCTCTAAAAGTCGGCTTTCAAAAATAAGTTACTAAAGTATCTCATGGATTGCTTTATATACACGTTAGAATTAAGAGTTAAAACACGTTAAAAAAAAGTAAAATTACTACAAACACCGAAGATGTGTATTTATATGAATATTAGAGTGCTAAGAAGTGAATTTGAGAAAATTTCAAACATGGGTTTCATCAGAAACCCATGTTTGGAAAATGTTTCCATGTTTCCATGAAACATGGAAAATACTGAAGATTTACATGCAGTCAGGGAAACACTATTTGGAACAGCAGGTTAGATGTACATTCGGTGAAGGCAACATATCTTTCATCTCGATTGACATAGATAAAAATTGTTCGACTACTATAGACTTATGTCAATAAGATTTAGAATTGAGAAAGACGATATTGTTTAACATTCACAATAAGATTTTCTGAGTTATATTTGGCTCTTTATTAAGCTAATGTAGCTCTAGATAATTTCATTAAGCACAACTGTGATGGGAATTCAAATATATGAATACATGAAATTTTCTTCAAGAACATCTCAAGGACCAATATTAATAATACGAATGTCTATCATTGATCAATAGACTTATATAACATAGTTGGCTAAGACTTCTCTGTATAATTACAGAGCCAATTGCTCAATATCAACCCAAACCTACTAATAAAAACTTTAACATATAAGTAGATAAGCAAGTAATTCAATTAACTAACAATCTTACATTGTATTTTAAATTATAGGAAGTGCAGGAAGTTCATTGGAAACAAACATTGATTTATAATCGAGCTTACGCCTCGCTTTATAAGAAGAACGCGAGAGTGAAACATTTCCTCCAAGTTACCAAACACGTGCCGACGAGTGCTATGCTAAGGTTAAGTGTCAAATGGGGTTATGAAAAGATGGCGCCAATAGTGGCCGCCATAAAACCGAACTAACAATTCGAGAGTAGGAGCATTTACGACTCTAAGGTCGTGTGAATGGGACATTGCGTTTCTTTGGAAGGATGCATCGCTTCTCCAATGCACGCGAAAGGGGTGTCTTATCTATGCATCTCGTGACAGTGACCTTAACACGCTCGCTTTGGTCGCATCAGGGATGCAAACGTATATGGCGATGAAGAGGGAAGGTTAAGCAATGGCTTTAAATAAAAATTGATCAATCAATAGAGACTATCAGATGATATCTTGAAGACTCTTCAGTACATGAAAAATGAAAGAGAAGGAATGCTGTTACCAAACCATAACCAAAGCCTCAGGAGAGGAAGGCTAAAACTTCGAAAATTCACCATTATTAGATGAAAATAAGACATGAAAATCTGCAACTTTCTAATTCCTTAGCACTTGCATTAACCATTTCACCATTCATCTTTAATTAAGACAAGTTTATAATTGGATGTTTGCATTGGTGCGTTCACCATCATACACGGTTTTTAGATAACAACAATAACTTTCTTCTTTCTTTATTAATGATAAAGTTTTAAGCTCTATCCTGTTCAGTCCTTTCTTGTAAGATCGTGACACATTTTTCAACGGCCACGTTTCAACACTTACCATTATTTTCTTATATTTTCTATTTTCAAAATTTCCTCAATTACCTCATTATAACCCTTCAGCGTACTCTCAGCTTTCCCATTGAAAAAACAGCTAAAAATAACAACTTTGAAGGCGTCTCGGGTAGCAGAGACAAAAAGGTTCTAGCGTAACATATAAGAAACGACTTTGTTATGCGAAATTGGCTCTAAAAGGTTCCGCCTACCATTCAATATATAGTAAAAAATTTGAAAAATTCATAAGATACGATTAAGCTCTGAACTAATCACTGATAGTTAGGAAACACAAATACAGGAAATAAAGAAAGAATAGTTTAACTGGAGTAAAAGAATTGTTACATATACTATGAGATGACAGAAAAAATATTTCCACAAAGAGAACGGGACCTAAAAACCTAGTATAAAACTGGAGGAAGAGAATTCCAAAAAGAGGATAATAATAATCAGAAAAGCGATCATGTACAATGCATATAAGAGTGGTAGAATACGTATAGGTAGAGTATAAGTGTTTATTGTTCGGGCGCCAGAAAACATTAACTAACAAATGAGGAAACAAATTACACCTTATAATGTCCATAAATGAGCCAAATTGTATTAGGAATAACCATAATAATAATGCAATTGAAAATGGAACATTGTTTTTTGTTACTAAGGTCGTGCATAATATGAATATTAGTTTCAGTGATATTTACGGTGCCAGAAAAAAAAGGTGATACATTCATGAAGGTCATCACTTAGACAGATCATAGTATAATTATGAGATATTTATCAGCATACACATAAAGTCTTACAAAAAATTAAAGAAATAAGTAAAAGAAAGTCAAACCTACGTAAAATCTAATTAATATAAAAATACTAACTAATGTTTATAACTGATAAATTAGAAAAAATAACGCAGATGGTCATGGAAAAGAGCAGCACGAGCGTGAATAAATAAATAGATTCGCCTATGCAAAGTGGTCGTAGTAAGCACGGATAAATTGAGAATAGTCCTACATCAGAAGGGTGATCGGATAAAAGTAGATACCTTATAGCATTACATTAAGAGCATACCTAAACTTTTTACCTTTTCTCACAATATACTCAGATCCCTCTTTGTTCCATTCTCAAGAACGAGTGAGAAACTAAACGTGAGAAACGAAGAGAATCAAAAAGTGATCTCCTCGTAATAAACGAATCCCTTCAAGAGATGAAGAATCGAGCGAAGAAAAACCCAGGGATGAAAAGATGAACTGGATGCCCTGATACGTGACGTATAAAAAAGTTTCCCTAAGAATCAAGACAAATGATTAAGAAGGGAGAAAGAGTTGGGAATAAATCACAAAACGTGAGAAGTCGAAGGGAATTTAGCGAAGGGATTTGCCAATCAAAGAGATTAAGGGATACGGGGAAAAATTGAAATAAAACGTCCGCGAAGGAGAGATAGAAATCGTCCTTAGCGATTACGGGAAGATTCCTCGATCGAAAGCAATCAGAGCGGGTTTATTTTATTGTTCCCGAAAGAATGGAGACGTGTGACTTGGACGAAGGAACAAAAGCATCTCCCAAGATTGGACATATCGGTATGAGATTTCACAAAAGCACGGTTTCGTATTCGATTATCTTTCCAAGATCACGGAGAAGTTGGCGCAATCACGGCACTTGAGCGCCGATATGAAAGAGTGAACGTGACGTTGGAGAGCAAAATTACGCAATCGACCTTATCACCGTGAAGTATCCTGACATTTAGAAAACGGTGGACACCCGTTAAGGCACTTCTCAGCACACTACAGTACTTGGGGAGCTGTTACGAGTTTTTACGTTTTATGGGAATGATATCAGCCAGTAATTGAAACTTACGGGAAATTTTTGGAAAATAATTTCCCGTCTTTCGTTTCTAACACCGCGATACAGCATAAACATCTTTTATCCCGTTTTGTAAACCTCCATATTTCATATTTTTTACTTTTTTTTCTCTCTTTACAAGATAATTGGCACTAAACGTAACTATCAATGTAAGATATTCGTAATTTAAATACTTCTATATCTACATATGTCTGCAAGCTACCTTTCGGTGTGTGGCAGGGGGTGAATGCACCATGGCTCACTGATCGATTACCTTCGCGTATCGTTCGCGTAATAATGAATTTTTGAATCGATTCGATCAAGCGTCTATCTCTCCGATTTTCCTCTCAGAATCAAAACGGCTTATGTAACAGGCGACTACATCTTCTATGAAAGTGCCTGCTCTGAACTTATTTAATAAATTTATCCCTTGTTTAAATCTTCTATTTTGTAAAGATTCTCATCCTGCGTCTTGAGGCATTTGAGAAACGCTCACTGATTTGTCGTAACATTTTTTTTACGAAACGTATCGCCTTGCCCTGTACTTCTTCTAATTCTCGAATACAACACTTTTCTGCAGGGACCCATAAACTACATGTATATTCCAGGTGAGGCCCGACCAACGCAACGTAACATCGCTCACAGACTTTTTCTCCACTCCTACCGACTATTCTCTTAACGAATCCGAGTTTCTTAAGAGCTAGTCCACATATATTATGAGTGTGGGTACCCCATGTTATTTGTGATGGTTACTCATAGATATTTCACCAATTCTACTGTCGATAAAGTTTTCCCTCACAGGCTGTACGAATAATCATTGGCATTTTGCTTTTCGAAGAAGTTAATTACCGAATGTTTGTCAATATTGATCTCCAATCGCCAGTTATAGCACCATTTCATAATTTTACCAAAGTCGTCGGGTTAATCTATCATCTGAACTTCCTATTTCCCTATTAATTACCTTGCCGTCCGCGAATAATGTAATAAAATATTAGTTAATTAATAATGAACATGGAAAACATCACTCAATTGGGTTTGGAGCCACACAGGCATGCAACTGTCTCATTTTATCAACTATAGCACCGAGAATAAAAAGTGAAACAACAGATTATCGAGATTGTAGTGAATTGAGGCACTCTTTAACTTTGAGGAATCTTTATTCATTTTACCTCAATTCAAATATATAAACCACGCTGAGGGTTTGTGTGTTTGTCTGAGACTGGAGTCCACACTGCTTGTCCGATTTACGTCAAACTTTGCATACGTGTTCTCTGAAACCCGGAAGAAAGTACTGTCTCCTTTTCATTCGATATCTTTGCTGGGTTTGAACCAAGATCGTTCAGATAGATTTCCATAAGAAATACAAGTAAATTTCAATTTTATCGGTTACAGACTTTATTTATTTTGCAAAATTAAATTAGAAGGAATAGTCGTATGAAATCGAGATAAGTACCAAAATAAAATATACGAATATTTAATGAAATTTTGAGGTTGTAAACAATCCGTCCCCTTGACGACCAATGCAAAAGTTGATTCCGAGCTCACGCATTTCCCATAAGAATTATTTAGGTCCATTTAGAAGCAATAGCAAGAATATAACATATGTAGAGGAGGGAAATTTTCAGAGATTCCATCACAGCCATGAACAATTTGTAGTGATGAATCGCAGGTGCAAAAAAATATACCTAGCACCGTAATGAATACCTCAAATCAGCTTTTTATACTATCTTAGAACTTAAACGACTAAATGATGCGCTTGCATGTAACCGGAAGTACATACTTTCCTTCTCCCAGTGCGACACGCAATGACGAAACTTCTCACAAGCGTCACTCATGCCATCGAAGGAGTGAAGATTGCTTCACGCTATCTCGACCGCGATAACTATAAAACCAATCGCCTATCTTGTTTTCCTTCTTTGCTATCTTCTGCAATGGAATTGGAGAGGATGAACATGAGAGATGGTCGAGGTTTATGTCAGTTGTCTTGGAGACAGAAAAAAATAGGGAGGAGTCAGAACCTTAGTGACAGAGTGGGAGGGCGTTTCCCACAACTCACCGCAGGAGATGACGAGGCGATAAATGAAGAACGTCGAGCGACTTTGTGTGACGAAATGGAACCATTCTGTTAAGACTATTAGGCCCGTTTGTCTTCTAGCTTTCGTCTTGAGACTAAGGGAATAAGGGGGCAATTTGTGAGACGGAATGAAAAAGTGAGCTGACAGATTTAACAGCTCCTCTGACGATGCATTCAATTTTTCTCCGATAACTACGAATTTGTAGATGGATGAGCGAAACTATAGAATTTTAAGTGACTAGTGAATTTAGGTATCTTTCAGAAGTAATTTGGCAGAATAAGATTTTAAAGTACTTCAATATATTCCGAAAAATTTTCATTCATGATTTGTATCATATTATCTAATTTAACTCATAGACGTAATGTATACCAGTGTAGAAATCCCCCCAGTCTTAGGCTCCCCAATTTCTCTTGTGTAACTTCCAAGTATAACGGGCTGCATAAGATTAAGGATTATCAGATTTATTTCGCCTCCAATACTAAAAATTTTAAGTTGAAAATAACTTAATTCATCTCGTAATTGCCAGATGTAGGTTTATTGTAGGCAAAAGTTATTTCGTCCTAATAAGAGTAGCTATATTAGCTGGTTTGAAAAACCCCCTGTCATACGCCACTGGCGGCTCGCGGGGTACAGATCTAAATCTTTTTCAGAGGCAGTTAAATTTAGAGCAGTTAGAGGCTATTACAGCGGAAAGTTATGTTTACTGAAATAAAAATGAATCGGTAACTTCCAGAGATGCTTAATGCTATCTAAATTATAAAGGCTTCTTTTTTCCAAAAAATTTAAAGAACAATATGTTATTTCAGAGGCAATAATAATGTAATATCCCCAGAGGTTAGGTGGAAGAGAGGCCATTTTGGCCTAACCTCGCCGAAAGAATGAACAATAATAAAGCTTCCCCTTGCCCTCTGCATAGAAGCTCTAGCATTCCAACCACTACACCAAACTATTCTGCTATACGCATAAATGGCTGATAAAATTGAAATCCAAGGAAGAATGGACTTGAAAAAAGTCTGACGGGACCGGGAATCGAACCCGGGTCTCCCAATTGCCGGTCGGGTGCTCTGTCCGTTGAGCTATCCCGGCAGAACATTTCTCCAAGCCATTCGGGAGACTTTGTGGGCAAGGAGCTTGCGAGTTCGTCCGTTTTTCAAGTCCATTCTTCCTTGGGATTTTTCCTGGGTGCGCACCATCTTGCGCAAAGTCACCCTTACTCGTTTTCCTTGAAATCCAAGTTAACGATTACTAAAAACCAAAGCTTAAAATCTTAGACGAACCCCGTTTCACTTTTGTTTGATGTAATTAAAAACATTTGGTTCGCACCGGCGGAGAAACTCTCGTGATCTCTCCTTGTTAGAAATTAAAAAAAAAGATCTTTTTCGTGTTTACGACTCTCGTAAAACCATGGCGTTGCGGATACTATTAGAAACGATGTGAAGATAAGGGTGTCCACTATCCAGCCATTAAGAAATTCCCAAAGTTTTCCAGGGAAATGTTTTCAGTTTTCCAGGATGTTCCACATCCGCAAGTAAGTAAAAATTTGTCCAAATATTAGGTGATCATTAGCCACTTATTCCAGAAATGGCGACAAGCAGATGGCGACATAGATTCATCATGGTACAAAGAATAATCTGATGCTTTTCTCAGAAAAATTGTTTTTTTTTTCATTTTCATATTTACATACAAACTCCGATGTCGACTAATTACCGAAACCCTTCAATTGGAAACGAAGTTCTTTTCGTGCTCTATTCGCTGTTTCTCTCGCCCAGACAGAAATTAGATACGCCTGTTATCAGTAACTTAGTACGACCCCACATTGCATATTCTCAATATAGCCGAAATATTATATGTAGAAAAGGCATACTTACGTCATGTAAGCTTTAAATTGATCACGACAACACTGTCATCGAAACGTTTCTTCCTCTCAGGGAATTTATACCGAATACGCAGCCCAAGTGAAACATGGAACGATCTTTCGTAAAGAGTGTAAAATATAGATAATAATAATGAAAATAATCAGGTCTTTATATAGGCGAATTTTAATCTAATGAGACCACTCTTACAATTAATCTTAGAAGGATGAACACAAACAAGCATGCCCTAACCAGGATTCGAACCCTGGAACCCTGGTGTTGCTAACCTAGCACGCTAACCACTTGGTCACCGAGGCCGGCTGAATATGATCGTCTTGACTAGGTTAACTGCAAGAGTGGTCTCATTAAAATAGAGATTTTTCCAGGTTATCCATTAAATTCCCGGAGGATTCCAGAAGAACAAAATTTCCTGAGTTTTCCAGCTCAGAGGACACCCTGAACGTTACGACCTCCGAATATACCTACAAAAAGAGCGCGAGGACAGGTAAAAACAACAGCACCGAATCAACGATATTTTGGGACTGAGAAAGGAGCATTTAGAGGTATCCTGTCAGAAAAATGTAGCCGGAAAGGGTTAAGTCCGTCACTAAAATCCCACACGACCTGTGTACAAAGAAAATCCGGACGGAAAAAGCGAATCCGAGCGTACATTTCGATTCCGTCGTTTTGAAGATTACTCGCGACGTGAAAATTCCACGATGTCCAAAGAGGCCAGCTGAATGGGGCAGCCGAGTATCCGCACGCATTCGGATCAAACGGCAATGGAAGGTAAATTACGGGATTGGAGCACGCCCTCACCGCCCGAAACACGCAAAAGATACAAAAAGGGAACTTCAAAGCGGATGCGGAGGGCGATTTTCAACTGCGCGATCTCTCCTTTTCAATGCGAACCTTTCCACTCACCTCCGGATGCACTCATCGTGTTCGCTAGACCACCAAATAATTCATTCGCAACTTGTGTATAACCTTCGGGCGAGGCAAAAAAAAAAAGACTCGAAAAGGATTTGCCATCGCGATCTCTTTCAGAGGCTGGGGAAATGATCTAAAATGCGTTAATACTTCCAAATGCTCTCTCTCCTCGCAGAAAACGAAATTAGGAGGCGGGAATGATCTCATGGATAGCTATGTATTACGATTCGCTGAAATGAATGTAAATTGGTTACAAAATCCACTATTTCGTCCTCAATTTGTGGGAGTTCGTGATGAAAGAGGAGTAAGAATAGCTTATACACGTTACCGCAGGATTTAATACATACGACCCAGGTTTCGACGTGTACCTGATGACGATGCATGAAGATGTCGCTAAGCGTAGAAACCTATGTCGTATGATGTAAACCCTGCGGCAACGTGAATAAGTCGTTCTTGTTCCTCTTTCATCGTAAATTGCTTACTTTAGGTATGTGGTTTCCACACGTTTTCAAGGGATGGATGGTCCAAGGAATCAACCAGGGGAATTTTCACCTATTATCGGATTGAAAATAGTATGGACCTGGAGAATAAAATGAAACTTCGTACTTTTCCACAGTACGGAGAAGGACGAAAATTAATTCGGACAATGGCTCGGTCATCTTTACACCATAGTGAAACAACGACCATATGAATGGTGTCAAGCGATACTTGGTGGAATTTCATGATTTATGTATTTTAATATATTTAAAGACAAAACTTGTACAAATCCACAAAATTTAGAGCAAACATCTACCGGTTTCGGCGTGATTTTATGCCATCATCAGAACTGGAATTAAATATATTAAAATATATAAACAACGATCAGGTTATACGGGAAAACCAAACTTTTAGCAGAGATGTGGTATGTAGAGATCGATATTGAATCTTAATGTGTATCACTTTAAAGATAAAGAGTTGCCCCTTCGAACGATGTGTAACCTATTTCATTATAATGGCAGACCATCAAAGGGGAACGCTTCAAAGTCCAGGACTGTACTATTTTCAATCCAACAGTAGACACATTTCGCCCAAGAGTTTTCGCCAAGGTATTCTTACAATAATAATACTAATAATCTTACTAATTGAAATCCCAAAGAAACCAGGGACAAAGTGGACGGAAGAGAGGAAAAGATCCACGGAGAAAGAATGAGAGAAGTTTGGAAGGTCAGAAAGAACAGCAAAAAATGAGTCAGAATGCTTTGCGTGATCCAAACGCACCTAATAATAATAATCTTACTAATTGATAACACCAACAAAAATCCGTCCGAAGAACCGAGATGGAAATAAGGGACAAATACAAAGAGATTTCATGGCAGATAAAAAGTATTTGGAAATTAACACCCATTCAGGTTGGACGCTTTGGTTATTTCTTCAGAAAGGCTGGTGTCGAGCAACATATATATGGAGAAACATGGTTTAGAGAGCAATATCATTAATATTGCACAAAAACCAGTCCCATTTCAAACTTGTCACATTTTGCGTAAGTTTCTCGATTAAACGGGAAAATTAAGATTGGCATGGAATGGGGTGGATCCCCTCTTCATGTCGACGGAGGGAATCCAATCTATTGGACAGGTGAAACTGCTCCAGCGGAAACGCTGACAAGGTACAACAATAGCAATACTAGTAATAATAATAATAATAAAACGTTTTTATTGAAGGACAAGATTGAGATTTATTAGTCCATTCTTACATCCAACCCTTAATTCTTAAACCCAAAAATCGGTTCAAAATAATATTCGCCAGAGGGACATTCATCCAAAAAGATGTTTCCCCGAATGGTATTTCGGCTTTTGTGAAACACCCTAGAACAGAATAAGGAAGAAATTGACGGAGTGAATGAAAAGGAAACCGATAGGAGTGACAAACTTTGTAACGCGAACTACGTAAAAAGTGCGCGAACTGAATTCTGCCCGTTAAGATTCGGAAAGCTCACCTAAAGCACTTGTAAGGCATTGTGGACCAATCCGATTTGCAATCTGATTAAGCGAAAATTTTTATGTCACGGGAGAGCGGCAAACAGCTATTTCGGAACACATTATATCGCAATACGGGTGCGATCGTAAAATTTCTGCTAATGAGATATATGCGCTGCACCTCCGCTTGACAGCCAAATCAGATCGCCCAAAATGGGGTGATACACGAACCGCATCAAGACAAATTATATTGAATGAATGTGTCTAGACCATATAAATCAAACCAAACAGAACTTTACCTCGTAAATGAATTTTAATGGGCCAACTCTTTTATATATACAGATGCGACCACTTCCCTACAGTGGCCGTTTACTTAATTGGACCCCGTGTCATCTGTCACCGCTGAAGTTTATTAAATATCTTTTGCATGTGGTCGACACATGCTCGTATACCAAATAAGAAAAACAGCCATATATAATCGTCATATACTTTCGCCGTAATTATTACCATTATCCCCCTGTTGTGAGTCGCTTTTAAAATAAAAAGAAATTTCAATATTCTCTAGGCATATAATGCTACAGATACCCCAACCATTCTCAAATAACTAGGTAAACAAAATCTGAATATGAAATCTTTCTTACACTAGTTACAACCAAGAGTTAAAATCTCTCCGAACCGCTGTATAGAAAAGAACTAATGGTATATTCTGCCTTGCTATATATATAAAGGTTTCCCACCAGACACAGACTATTGAAACAACCAAGCAAAGCTTCTGAGCGTGAAAAAATAAATTAAAACATTCTTAATTTAATACCATTTTCTGATCCTCTGGGTTTCGTTGAGGCGGTTTGTCGAACAATCAATTATTGTTGCAGCAGTTAGCAGCAATCACGCTCTACTCATAATTGAACTTGGATACATTTCGATAGGAACAGCATTTTAGGTCATGACTGTCAAAGTTTTCATCTCCACCGGGCCTCTTGAGTTCCTTCGCCCGGGCAGATAGCGTAACTTGTTATAGTTAAAAATTTTATATAATCATCGATAATTTTAATTTTTTTATTTTCCAATAGCTTTAACATGTGTACACTCACTTTAACAAGTGAATCAAGTGAATGTATAGATCCATTTTCAGGGTGAATTTCAACCAGTGTTAACTTCCTTTTTCAATTTATTTATAAAGGGTTAGGGCGGGGGGGTATGTTAGAAACCTTCCAGAAGTTAAACTCTAGGGCTCCCGGATATTCAAGGGAGGGTACGTCGAATAAGCCAAGCAACTCAGGGTAGCTCATCTTCAGATTTGAAATTGATAAAGTCAAAGTTCTTTTTTGACCATTGCATTCCTTGCGCCACTCAGTCTTTGTTCACCGCTTTACTGCATTCAACGTGATTGAAAAATTCGGATTTCTTCTATTTGTTACAAAGTCGATGTTCTATTGCTACTCAAACATTATAACTATCGAACTCCCGGATATCCAAGTGGGCAGCGTGTTCACCTTTGGAGAAAGCAGTCAAGGGTTCGATTTCCGGTGGGAGTGCGAAATGACCTCAGGTGTCGAAGCACTTTTAGCAGTACCACTAAAAAATCTACTGGATTACAGCACATAATTTGACCCGTGGATTGGACATTCCTGCTGTAGATGGTAATTTAAGGGAAGTCAGCATGAGAATGATTATGTAAGTACAAAATAATCACAAAAAATCACGCCAGTACAGCAATTAAACGAAGAGTAGACCTAAATCCTGGCGGTGGCCAAACCAACCAATGGTCATTTGCAGCGACATTCAGGTTGAACTTAACATTAATTTATTTTAGGCTGCGAATAAATGTTCTCGCGAATTCACGACTGGACAGAACATTTTATTCACGCAATCAAGGAAAGTAGAGCCACGGTTACGACATCTCGCCACTTTTGAGCCCCCACGTTACGCTAAAGATTAGCTGGAATCTAATTAGACAATACAACAGTGGTCTCCATACATAAGTAGCTAGTACTTTGGCTCGCCTGCCTTACTTCCGGGTCCTTCAGAGCAATCTAATGCACAGAGGGGGAAATAAATGAAAGACCCAACACATTTTTTAATCGCAAAGGTCGAAATTGAGTTGTGTAAGAAGGCATTGTTGGAGTCTTTCCGAGTGGACGATGGAGAATGAAGTCCTCGGTGGTGCGGCGAGTGCCTTCTGCTAATAACACAATTCCACGAACTCTGCTAAAGAAGAGGGGAGAAGAGTTAAGGAAGGTGAGGGAAAGCCCTTTCTTTTCTCAGATCCAGTCACGCGCGGCTCCCTTTGTTCAAGAACACAGAGAGCCCTCTCGCGCTGAAATAATGAATCTCCTCAACAACTGCCTATCCATCTTAAGGCGTGACGTAACCATTTTTTTCGCGGGAATCATCTTGCGCCAAAAATTTCGGAGGCGCAACTGGGGGTTCTTTTTGCTATTTTTGAGGTGAATTTTCGAGAAGATGAGGTGATTTTACTCCCTCTTCAGTGGGATGAGTCTTTTGTGGGTGCTAGCGGGCGATAGGAACATAGTGGAATTGTAAAAGGGAAAATGTCTACGGTCCAGAACTATAATATATACTTAAAATGGATTTTACTGAAGCTTATTTAAGGGACCAGTATTACAATGTTCTCTTAAAGTGAAGACTATAGTTAATCTTTATACATGATGTATTACCATAGAGATTAATCTTCACTTTAACTCTAACAAAATTATATAACAACAGGTCCTAAAGTGAGCATTACAGTGCATTTTAAGTATGCATTATAATACCGGGCCTATATTTAACCCAGAGCCTGATTTGACAGATAGCGCCCCGAGACCATGTTGACTGGTTACCACCGCTTGCTGAAACAAATCTTCTTCATCATCGTGGGCTAAGAATTGAAAGACTGGTTTGTTGCAACCCTCCAGAAGCCCTGTTCCCAGTCAATCGCAGCATCCCTTCATTTTACTTATCCTTCATACCAATCATCACCTTCTTCCCATAATCTAACCTAGGTCTTCCTCTATCATTCCTCCCTTTCACCATTCCTTCCATTATAATCTCTAGATACATTTTTATCATATATACACAATACATAGATAAGCGAAAGTTTTCCGGATTCATGTGCAAATACTGTAAATTAAAGTGGTGTTCCACCTCCACTCCACCAAGTAATCGTCTTCCACCACCATTCGACCCGCAGCCACACGCCGAAAGGCGGCTTGCAGGATATTTATGTAAATGTAGAAGTAAAGGCATGTGTAGTACATGTGTAGGGGCGAAGGCATATAGGTAAGTCCAACTCCATAGGTATATATGCAACCTATCTCAATGAGTAGTATTAATCTGCTCATCTTTCATTATTTATTATTATTATTATAAAATATACACGTTACAAATGGACAATTGTCCGGTGGCAACGTCGCATATTTTGGGGTTTCGAAATAACTCAATACTCATTGAACAAAAGAAACCCCTCCCCTGCGTTGACTTTCAGCGCTCATTCTCAAATTTTATTTTACAANTGTTTTTATTGGATTACTTTTAAATAGGAATATATGTTGATCCTTGACACCTGAAAATAGTTCTACTAGTAATTTTTACCTATAGTAATAATGAATAGTAATAGGTAATAACTGATTGAGGAAGAATAATTTTCTTAAGTTTGAAACAAATGTTGACTTTCTTTAAATTTAAAGACCTACTGACGATATTAAACCATACTTTACACACATATGTCACTGAAATACTTGTTATTTATTCTATAACTTTGCCGTAGTTCTTTTCTTTCGAAGTGTAATCCGCCATGTATTATTATTATAAAATATACACGTTACAAATGGACAATTGTCCGGTGGCAACGTCGCATATTTTGGGGTTTCGAAATAACTCAATACTCATTGAACAAAAGAAACCCCTCCCCTGCGTTGACTTTCAGCGCTCATTCTCAAATTTTATTTTACAATTCCCTTAAAACCACGTCTCCAATGCGGTGAAGACCAAAAATGGCAAAATACGATTCAAGGCATTTACTTCTTCTCGCAATACATGGGAAAGATACCACTCCTGTACCAACGTCGTGGATATTTTTCTCAAAAAACAATTGACGAACGATTTCCGTTGCTCAACCCTTGTGACTCCGAACAAAACGTCACAGTAGAGCTTTCATAAAACGGAGCCAAAAGCCGTTTCCCAGCCATTCTTTCCCTGCATCACGTTTCCGCCTGCTGGTGCACTCCTGGTGCATCACTGGACTGCCTCCTGGTGGCGCAGAGGGGACCTACGCGAGAGTAAGAATGCAACATGGAAATCCTTGGAGAGGAAGAGAATGCAACTGTGTGTCGACTTTGTTTTCATTCTTCGAAGCGTTATTTGCTGGAAGTTCGAATCGAATCGCATTCTTTCGAATGGCTGCTGCTTTCCCAAGCGCTGCGGAATTCGCAGGTTTCCAACCTTCCGGCAATAGCAGAATTCTCATTACGAAGAAAGAAATTTTTCATCTTCCTAAACACTTATAATATTCCTGTTGTATTTTAATTAGATTCGCTGACGTCTTCAAATTCCTACTCCCAGAAGAATGCATTTTTAAAATTGAAGAGTAGAACGGACTATATTTCCTTGAAGGTACATCAGCTTCATACGTAATGATGGGTTTTTTTCTAAAGAAAAGCTAAGTATACGTAGAGATATTCCTGAGAAACGCATTATGATAGTGGTAGAGACGAGGAATTTCACATTCTTCAACATCCGGAAGCAAGACTCCATTTCCTGTCCAAGACATACCTCGCATTCTCTATGTGATTTACCCCGTTTAAAGAGTAACTTTCAATGACTTTTATAATTATTTCTCTAGGAGAAACGGATATAAAAAAGCCTGACGGGACCAGGACCAGGATGCCGTTCAGAATATGCAAAGATACCTTTCGCCCTATTCCCTGTGAACTGTCTCTATAAACTTTTCAATCAAACTTGAATGAGAAATAGTATATTTAATATATTATGCTACGTATTCCTTTATTAACTATAACCGGAAGAAATTGTTACTGACAATTGTGATTGTAAGGTTGCATGGTAAAACAGTGCGTAAGTAATAAATCATATGAATAACTATAAGCTGTTTATAATAATAATAATTTTATTGCTCCATAAAAACAAACACAAGTAATTACAGAACAATTCAAGGGGGATATATGCGGGTTTAAGGTCATGCGTTCACTGAAGACGGATTATAATTTCTTATCTTTGAAACAATTCCAAAAGAGAGGAAAAGTTTAACAGGTTTTTCTAGCTTTCAGCTTGAGGTAAAGTTTTAATTAAACGGGATTTACACAAGGCTAATTGTGAAAGATATTTAATAGTGTGCGCGCCTTGGATCATTTCCAAAGAGAAACGGACAAGAAAAAAAATCTGGCTCGACCGTTGCCCGGAAAGTGGAAAATCCGGGTTCGAGTCCCGGTATAGTCAGACTTTTTTTCATGTTCATTTCTGCTAGGGAATTTGGGCATTTATTTTTTCGTGTTGTTTTACAGGCCATAGTAAAAAGAAACGAAGCCGACTAAGGAGTGCAGATAACCCGGTTTTTTATTTCGAGAATTCGGTGAATACCGAGTTCCTCGGTTTCCGTTAATACCAGGTGTTACCCTGTTACAACTAACCGGTTGTTACACAACTTTCACTGAGTTAAGCGACTACATAACGACCCTTCAGGGTGCATCAGTCGACGTTAAAGAAGAGGAAAAATACGGAATCTCTGCTGTTAATAATAATAATTCCTCACAAACTATATTCAATTAGAAACAAATGAAACGGACACAACAGTTCCAAAGGAACAACCGCTTTATGATAGAAAGATCGTACATCACCTGATACTCATTGAGTCCACTTACAAAAAAAAATGGGAAATTTCGAGATGCTCGTTCCAAAGAGTGACATTACGTGATCATTACGTGACCGTTTATTCGTGCTCCGGCGGAGGAACCGTGTCGAGTGATCGTACAGACTTTTACCTCGAAAGGAGATAATGTTCCGTGGACATAGGAATTGCGGGAGAGCTCTTAAAAAGGCACGGCGAAGATAGAGAGATTGGCAATGTAAAATCGCAACGGCGGCAATAAAAGCGTCCGACTAAAGAGAGCGGAGAGTCCCACTCAAAAAGAAAAAAAGAATAGCGCTGTCCGAAACCAGACGAAGAGGAGCCAAGGGAGAAATGGGAAGGTTGGAAAAATGGCAAAGGGGAAGATAGCGAAAGGTAAAATTAGACACGAGAAGAGGGGACGAGAAAAGAAAAGAAAGAACGGACTGAGGTAGAGGAAAAAAATTAATTAAGACGGGGAGGTGCGGTGAGAGGAGCCAAGATTCGTTTTTCAGATTTTCTCTCATTAGGGAATTTTCCTTTAGCGACTCCTTGCAAATTAAAGTTATTGGCGTGTATAAATTGTTCTAATGGCGGGAAAATATTTTCTTTAGTTCACAAATTCAGATACTGCGTAATTCTTACGTCCTTAAAAAGCAGGAGTGTGCTAGACATTACTTCCAGGGGGCATATTCAGCTCATACAAAGACCTCGCGTATAGAGTATACATCTTAATACAGTTTGAAATTCAAAGGAAATCGTCAATAATAATTCGTTTTATTTTTCTGTTATGATTATAAAATATAACTTCTTGGGTTAAATTTCAACCAGTATCTGCTCTTTTGCACTTTGGTTACCAAGAGCTGACACAGAAAATTGCAGGAAAACTTCCGAAAGAATTTTCAACTGGGACGAGTAGAAAAAGGCTGGGTGAACTGGGACACCCCGGTTCAAAGGGAAGGAAAATTCGTAGAGTTAGTCTCATTTTGCTGGTTATGAATATGACTTTAATTGTTACTAGTTACTGCTGGCGAAAAAAATGGTGCCCTTTGTAAAATTTGAGGATTAATTTTGAGACTAAAAACTGCAAGTTTTTCTACATTCTTTTGAACAAATTTAGAATTGAATTTGTGAGTTTTGAATTGAATATAATTTGAATAGAATTGAATTTGAAATTGAGTTAATGACGATGGTATTGGCGTCCCTAATTGATCGACTGTTTTTATTGGATTACTTTTAAATAGGAATATATGTTGATCCTTGACACCTGAAAATAGTTCTACTAGTAATTTTTACCTATAGTAATAATGAATAGTAATAGGTAATAACTGATTGAGGAAGAATAATTTTCTTAAGTTTGAAACAAATGTTGACTTTCTTTAAATTTAAAGACCTACTGACGATATTAAACCATACTTTACACACATATGTCACTGAAATACTTGTTATTTATTCTATAACTTTGCCGTAGTTCTTTTCTTTCGAAGTGTAATCCGCCATGTCAAAGCTTAATCTCGATTTTGTGTATGAACATATATAAGAAGCAGTATGGATGTTTCATTTTCGGAAGTAATTCCTATATAACGACAAATGTGGATTCAGAAATCTCTCTTCTCTCTTACAGAACATAAAATATTAGTTACATTGACCAATAATTAATTGATAAAGAGTCCTTATAATTGATATCTTCAACTTCTTCACTTTTTCTGCCGTCAAAAATCCCTTAAACGTCTTTACTTCTGCGTGTCGTCAAAAAAGAACAACCTGCTAATTTCGCAGCACCAAGGTTCCTCTTGAATAACGGAAATTCAAAAACTCTCGAAATACGAAGAAAGGTATCACATTTTATAAATAATAATCCCCTTCTAGAAGGAAGATGTCTTATACGCATAGTGAGCCGATATAGACCAATCGAGAGATGTTAAAAATACGAAGATGAGTGCGGACATTTTTGAAAAGGATAACATTGAAGAAGGAGAGAATTGAGGAATAAAAAATAATTTGAGGCTTAAGAATAAAGACTAACCACATAGACCTTTGAACATGCGAGTTATACAGCCGGTCTTCGAAGCACTGAGTCGTAAAAAAAATTCCAAAGATCTCCCTGTACTGACGTCACTCGGAGTGTTACATTCAAGTGTGCGTGGAAACTTCAAGAGAAACGAGGGTAAGCTGAGGTTCCGTCAAATACAAAGGGAATTTCCCCCGCAAGCTATGCCATCTTAAGACTCGAACGTATGGGACGTTTCCGGTACCGGCTCATGAGTCTCGGAAGAAATACATTACAAGAATATTCGACTGGAATCGATCTGAAAACCTCCTATAAACCCTGCCAATAGGTTTTGTATTCGGCGCAGAAAAGGTGCAGCGAAAGGCGATACGTTTTGAGAAGAAACGCTACGATAAATCGGTGAACGTTACTCAGATGCTTCAGGAGGCAAGATAGGAATCTTTAAAAGTTAAAATATTTAAGCAAAGGATAATTTATTAAATAAAATGAGAGAAACCACGTTCAGAGATGAAGTAGCCGATATAATGCGTCCTCCATGTAATATAAGCCGTTCTGATACTGCGAGAAAGATCAGAGAAATAGATGCTAGAACGAATAGATTCAAGAACTCATTTTTTTCGCGAAAGTTATCGATTAGGGAAGATCGGTGCGTTTACCCCCTGCCACATGCCAAAAGGAGGCTTGCAGGGTACTTACATAGACGTAGGCAATCGAAACAAATTCCTGTATGTCCATTACTCGAACAATTTCAAACAGCCTCTTTGTTAACGGTGCATCGCAAATTAGATGTGACATTGTTTTTCAATGAACGAAAGCTATTTTTCAGTAAAATACGATCCTTTTCGAAAAAAAAATCTTTCGACCAAATAAAATTATTGTAATCTAACATACATGCAATGTAGTACATCCGTTGCCTGGCGAACCGTAGGAATGATTTAAGTTGCCCTAGATAGAGTCCTTTTGGAGACCCAAGATGATTTAGCGTGATGTAAGCTAGTAGTATCTATAAGGAAAAGGAACACGGATGTGGTAAGGCATTAGTTAGGTAAATTATAAAGTGTAAAGTATTAGGATTAAAAGTATTAGTATTAAAACCCTAAGAAGAAACAGAAGTGAAAAATATCGACATCGACACTCGAACAGGCCAACGGGAAGTTCAAAAATACCGATTTCTAGATTATACCCAATGCTCATTTCGTAAACTATGTCTCCACTCTCAAGGGTTCAACAATGGGGGGGGGGGAAATGTTTTTAAACTATTAACATTTTTAATTCATTAACAACCAAGTTCTATTTTTCTTCCCTTTCAGGGAGGTGTTCTGAGGCTGAGAGTATCTCTCCAGAAAGTTAAGACCTGGGTTCGATTCCCAGCTATTCAATACTTTTGACTTGCTCCTTGCCTGGCTAAATACCTTTCCCTTATCCTTATTTTAAAATTCTGCGAGGAATCTCAAGAAGAGAAATTTAACACTCGGGAGTGCAGACCTCGGATCCCCAAAGACCTAAGAAATACATTTCCGAAAAAAATCTTTAAATTTTTTTGCCAATATTGACACATTACTTATTCCTGGGAATCATACTTGGGGTTTAAAATAAACAACGAAGGTTAACCTTAAATTGAGTAATCTTATGGTAAAAGTAGTCGCAGGAATGTTTTGCACAGAGGGTCTTCTGGAACCAGCCTCACAACTCTACGTCGTGTAACTACAATCGATGCAACGAAAGGGTTATTGCAAGCCAATCTCAGTTGAATCATGCTAAATTAAAATTAACATTACAGAGATAACTAAATTTCATTTTCAAATACTTTTTTGTACAATTCGAATGCTTTTTTTTCGTAAAAAGAAAAGTACTTCACTTTTATTTTAGTGCTGAGTTACGTATATATTTAACTTTTCTTAAACACACTATTTGTTTACAATTTATTGTTCATTTAGTATTAGAATTCTAACAGTTTTCCTCGTTCAAATTTCACTCATTTCTCCTGTTGGGTGGTAAATATCGTAAAAAGAAGTCTGTTTTAAAGGTCTGAGTCCACCGGGACCAGGGTCCCTACTCCTTGTAAAAATATTTAGGTTCGAATTCGGAGTGTTGATTTACATTTGTATCTCACAAGCCGCCAAATTGTATATGGTAGGGGGTGTAAGACACCAAACCTACTAATAAGCTATCTGATTGGTATTCCAAATGCTATAAGAAATAAGAGACTAGCAATATCAATCCGTTCTCGCTATAATATCGCGAAATCTCTTCGTCGTCTGGTCTCGGAAATCGCGCTCCCTGACAACGGGAATCACGATACCACGTATTTCGTCGTGAAAATCAGTACTTAAAAATTCCTGGAACAGCTTGCACCTATGAGAATCATACAGGTGCGAGTGTGCTTAAAGTGTTAAAAAGGGGCAGAAAAATTCAGCTCAATTGATGAGGATATTAGACGAGAAAATTGTATTTAATAATAATTACATTCCTAAACATCTGCGACCATGGGAAATCGGTATTACCAACAATTTCCTCTGCTGCGAGAGATAATTATTTGCAAACAGAGGGTAAGATTTCGAAATAGAACGCACGTCAATCACCTTAAAAAGTTCTTATTTCCGGACTCATTTCCGGTAATTAGGTCAAGTACCGGCCCTTAAAATTCCTGGCATCCATTAGCGATCAGCTTTCAAACCCTTTTATACGCTTTTCGTCAACTTTCCCCTTCAAAGAGACCCAAAATATAAAAATGTTTCCAAGTTAATCAGCGGCTGGAAATACCCTGGTGCTAATTCTCATTTTGCGATTTAGCGGAGCTTGCCAATGCACGGTCCGCTCGTTTTGAAACCCTCTTAAATGGGCCCCTTGTATGCGTTCCGTGTCCCGGAGACATCCTCCCCTGATCCATCCCATGGGACGAATTTGCGGCGTTACTTGCGCAAGTCCGCGATCAGTTGCAAAATGGCCATTGTTTAGAGGCGAAGGGAATTGCGGGAGATTTAGGACGATGGGGAAGAGGGTAGTGGGTGAGTGACGAAGAAGGATGACGTTACGAGAGAACATGGCATTAAGAGGAGCGAATGAAATGCAGTAGTACAATGATTAACGTAAAAAGTATGAGAAAGTGATTAGAGGTAGCTACTGATACATTCCTGTGCATCACGTCATCAGCCCGAAATCCGGTTGGATTCTTAACTCCTCTCCCACCATTAGCTGCAGAAAGTAGGAGAGTAAGTAGGAAAGTAAGAGAGTCCCTCTTTGTAGAAGAAATGAGGGTTACTAAGAAATATAAGACCCCGCTTAACGCGGGGGATACGTTCCAATAAGTTCGAGCGTTTAACGAAACAGCGTTAAAAAAGGTCGTCTGAATAGGTTAACAATAGGGTTAGGTGAAACAGAACAGAGAATAAGAAAATTTATTAGTTTTTTGTTTTATTTTGAAATATTTATTGCTCAGTGATTCTTTATTACGTTAATTATACACTTATTTATTTCTGATATCAATATGTGTTCCTAAAGCACTCATGAAAATCAGAAAAGTTAATAAAGTAAAGCAGTATATTTTAGTATTTAGTAATATGTGAGTGAAGAAGTTATACTTCGATAAGAAGTTACACTTCGCCCTGAAGATGGCCACGAGGGATGTGGCCGAAACGTCGGATTTATCCGGAACCCTTACCCGGCTGGAGACCCGAGAAATGTTCTTTCTGAAGAAGTTATGTTTGCGATGAGGAAGGCCTTTAACATATTTTGGTTTTTTGTAAAGAAGTCATCCAACGTCGTTTGCATTTCCCTGTCTCGTTCAGCAAGCAGCTGTTTATAGCAAGACATCGCATCAATTACAACTCGTCTTTCCTTTGAACTTCTATCAAAATGTAGATCATTTTGCATAAACTGATTCATAATTTACGTTATAGTGGCTGATCTTTTTTTAGAAAATCCGCTGAAAGTTCCCTTTGCTCCTCATCTTCAGAAATGCTAATTGAGTTGAATTAACAAAATCGTGCGCAATTTCTGGGATTCCCAATACCGCGTTCGATTTCGGGGCATCTCAGTAAAACCGAGCAATACTGAAACAGCGTTAAGCGGGGTCTTACTGTATTGGGTAGTTTGCCTCCACTTTTCTGACTGACTCCGATAGTGATGACTGGTAGTTATTGAAGAGGCATAAATGACTGTGTATCAAGTTTCAAGCTCGATCACATATATTACGGATGTGGGCACCCCAGGTTAAGTTATTGGTGAGGGTTACTCCAAGGTATTTTACCGTTTCTACTGTTGATAAAGTTTTCCCTCAGAGCCTGTACGAATAGTCATTGGCATTATTTTTCCTTTGGAAGAAGTTGATTACTGTACATTTATCTATATTGAGCTCTAATTGCCAATCATTGCACCATTTCACAATTTTATCTAAATCACACGATAGGGTTAATTTATCCTTTGAGCTTTCTATTTCCCTATAAATTACCGTGTCGTTCGCAAATATCCTAACTTTACTATTACTGTTATTGCTAAGGTCGTTAATGTACACTAAAAATAGTAACGGTCCGATTACACTGCCTTGTGACACGTCCGAGGTGCTAGATCCACGCCTGCCAAATAAAAATACCATTCTTCAACTTCAGTCAAACCTTAAAAACTTTCATATTTTCATAGCTTCAAAAACTACGACAACAGTAAATTAAAGATGCATTTCCTTGATACTTGTAGCTGGAGACGAATGAAAGAAATGCTTTATTTATTTGTAAGTTTCTCCCGCGTTTAGACAAGTCTTGTGGCGACTCAATCACATAATATACAAAGGAATAACAAGTGTGGAAAATAGCGACACGACTGGGACTCGAACACAGGTCTCCCACTTTCCGGGCTTCACACTGTTAAGGGAATGCTTTGTGAGCAAGACTGGCAGTCTCCACATAGTGGCACAACCTGCCGTCCGAGGTCCTCACAGAGGCAGCCGGCTCACAAAGCGGTGTATATGAGGTTTTCGTAGGTTTTACAACCTACTAAGTTACCTTCCTTTCCTTTATCCACATAATATACACTGAATTAAAAAAACAATACACAATAGATAATCGCTACTAAGTTACACCATTTATATTACATCGAATCTAAATTTAAATAACGTGTACACAATTTAGATTTCTATATAACGTCCATTTGCGGATGATAACGTCCGTTATTTTTTATTATTCCATGAAATTATTATGCATGCCTGTATATAACAGTCGATTTGTTATATTTTATTGTTTGGAATTCACTCTAATATGTCTACGTAAGTACCCTGCATGCCGCCTTTCGGCGTGTGGCAGGGGGTGCATGACTCTATTTCCCTAGTCTATTACTTTCACGTACCGTTCGCGAAAAAAAGTGTATTCTTGAATCGATTCGCTCTAGCATCTATTTCCCTGATCTTTCTCGCAGTATCCATGTTGAAAAATCATGCACGGATAATCCGCCCACGGATAATCGGGAGTTACTGTATTTAAATAAAATAACCGTCAATTAGGTCAAAAGTGCATCACGATGGAATCGATAGCTTTATGCATGAGAGTTATGTCTGGTATGACGCAAACTAGATCTATTAGGCAAGGTAGTCCAAAATCAGGAGGTGACCTTGGATGTCTCACGAAAGTCTTGCACCTATCTCGCGTGATTAAATTGCGTGCCTTATCCGTGATCGACAACATGCAAGCTCCTTTCGGTTTGTTTCTGCTCTGCAACGAGTCAACTTAAGGATTAATCCATTCCTCACGCTGCCAGAGAAGTTTCATTAGAGAGAGACTTCTCCGGTATTTGCCAAGGTTATTTTCAAAACCTTAGAAAATCATAGCCTAAATTATCGATTTTAACGGCTGAATAGAACATAAAACATAGGGATATCTATCAAGTAGGGTAACTGAGATCTCCATTACTCTACCTTTAGTATTATTAGTTTCCTATAATTTTATCCATAATCCCATGAATCGTACATGCGAAAAATATCGAAAAGACTGGGACTCGAACCCAGGTCTCCCATTTTCCGGGAAGGAATTCTAACAACTAAATGACCATGCATTTCCCTAGTTGTTAGAATACCTCCCAGGAAAGTGAGGGACCTGGTTTCGAGTCCCAATCATATCGATAATGTTCACATCTAGCTCTGCTTTGGTTTTTAAGCCGCACTGCAATTAGTCTACGTTATTCTTTGCCCGTATTTCCACTGCCATTCTTGATATTACATTCGATGTTTTCCATTTTATCTTCTCTCGTATTCTTAAGAAAATCATCATGCATTGAGGTAAGCCCAGTATCTTCGCCAGTCAGGCAGTTTTTAGCCACATTTTTCCTACGGAACTTTTATTCAGTGCTTTTCTTATTTCAGTTCTTATACTTATAATCTGCCCAAACAAGCAGTATTTCTTACGCTCTTTACTTTTCCTTACGTTTCATAACCAACCCGTATTGGCTCACGAAACAAAATATAGTTTAGTGGTAACACTTCGACAAACGAGCATAATTCGTTCCAGTTCCAAGTTCTTAAATAGAAAAATTGGCACACGAAAACTATAGTAGTTTTACTTTCTGGATACAAACATCTTTTCCGTTTTTTTTTGTTCGTATTTCGAAATTCAGTTTGTATCTAGAGATGCAAAAATTAGTTAAGAAAAAGGTTCGTTTGTGGAGCGGTCCGTAAGTCGAGTTACCGCTGTATTCACTTCAGTGATCAGGAACTAAGTATCGATGTATCTGCTCTGGAATGTGTTGCTATCTCCTAAACAACTGCAGATTAGCTACATATATTTGTGCCAATTAATAGAGTGACAGAAAATGTTCTGCTCATACGAAATCCAGCTACTGGCACTGTTATTCAATCAAAGAAGAGCTGATATTTCATTTGGAATTCAAATTCGCCCATAATGGGTTCATATCTTTACTGTTACGGTTTTATTATCTTTGAAAGCATATTTTGTTTCGGAAAACATTTATTAATACTACTGGATTGAAGGAAATAAACAGCAGGCTATAAATGGGAAACTTCGTAGATTTGTCGCATGAAATCTAATAATAAAGGGAATTAGGAATGTCAAAATTCGTTATCAAATCAAAAAGAATCGTTAAATGGGTGAGCGAAGACTGATGTTAAAAAATTTTGCCATTTGTTTGCCTGATTCATTCCAAAGAGAAAGACAAAATCCTTTACTACAGATATATTGATAAATTGCGAAATTCTTGCTCCATAATAATGGAGATAGCATCCTTTCAACTACTCTCATTTCCACGGAAATAAATAAAAAATCCCACATGAAATCAGCCAGAAAATACCCGTAAAATGTCTCCAAATTATTATGTAGAAATAGATTCACAGCATTAACACGGATCTACGCATCAAATGTGCGTAGGTGCTAAAAAAATACTGGTGAAGGTTAACCAGTTCTAGACGAGGAAATAGAAAAAATATATACCAGCAGGGAAATCGGTTCGTGTTTGTGATATACAAGCCTAGATAAAGGAGTGAAAAGACAGACAATGGAGCAATGAGTTCAATTTCATATTGTTTCGTTGAAAAGACTACGTAATAATCATATTAATAAGGAGTCTCTATTTGGGCGATACTGAGACTGTTTCTCCTTAAACCTAACGAGTATATATCTGTAAAAAAAGACTGTTACGTAGTAATAAAGCTGTTTAACAATAGAAAGGGTAACAATGATAGTAATAAAATAATATGCCTTAGTTTATAACGCAGAATGCAAATGAGGAGAAAAAAGTGGCAATATCTTTCTTAACCTTCTAAGATAAAGTAAGTGTTGGTCCTCAGACAAATTTTGGCTCTGCAATCTTGGTCGTTTAGCTAATCAAAACTCTCTTTTCAATTCCTCCCTGATTATTACACCCACATTACATTACCATAGACCATATCATATACACCTACATTAGTACACCCCCTGCCACACGCCAAAAGGCGGCTTGCAGGGTATTTATGTAGATTTAGATGTTATGTAGATGATTACAGATATAGAACATCAACAAAGCGAAAAAAATCTTAATATTTATTGTTCCACAGTCTAACTTAATACAGAATATAAAATAACAACATTTGTAGGGTTTATGATTTCCTGAATCACGTCGTCCAGTTACGAAATTTTAGTAAGCGTTAACCACTCGATAAATTCAAGAAACCCTGTTACTTTGACACCCATTCCGAAAAATTCAATTCGCTCTATAGTTGACATGATCTAATCATCAACAGATAGTGAAACCTGCAAACTTGGCGAGGTTAAGACAAGTACTGGAGATGAAACTATCTTACTCTGCTGGAGTGCACACGCTTTTGGCAGCAGCCGCTGCAGGCAAAGGAAGTTCTAAAAGTTTGAAGAATTCATTCCACTGATAATTTCACGCGATTTCCAAAGAGTAATACACGATTTTCAATACCTACGTATTCCCCACCTGTCTAAAATTCGATAACTGGTTTATATGCTTGCCAATTCGCAACAGTTTCCCTTCTCTATTGGTGTCAATAAAATTTATTAGTACAAAACTGTTACGTATCTGTCTGTCTCTAAAGTTATAATCCTTAAGAATGTTAAGAGCCTCAGTCCTACCATCAGCAACCACATGCTTTGAGGAGGGAATGAAGCGATTATGCACGTTAGGTGTGAGATAGTTTGTGCTGTGTATTCGAGTAATTATTTGGAAAAATGGAATATACATATTTTTTAAGTTTGAGCTCTTCGGTCAATGTTATCAGAATTTTCTCATTGTATCATTTTGTATTTTAAGAAAACGTTACCCTAAATCTTGGGCTCCCGCATAACCAAGTGGGTTGCGCGGGGTTGGGTGAAAGTTCGGATTCCATTCGCCAAATGGGGGCCAAAGTGTGCGAAGTGACTTCAGCTGTCCAAGCAATTAAAAAAAACTACTATAAAAATTCTAGCTTCTACTATATTCAATACTATATTAATTCTACTATAAAAATTTCACCTTCTAATTCTAGCCCTTCGGACAATGCCTTGAACAACAAGATGACAAGTAATAAAGTTCAAATTTGTTGTTTCAATTTATGATCGTTAGCTCTTAAAGAGAATAGGGCGAAGAAAAATGTTTGCTCTCTAGATAAACGTAAGAATAAATTTTGTAACAGTAATGAATTAATTCTTAACAATTCCCATATTAAAAGAGCAGAATGATCAGGAAACATCCGAACCAAAGACAGGATTGACAGAAGACAAAACAAAACGAACCCTGGACCTCAATAGTTGAAGGTTGGGCTCCAACCATTGGGCTAAAGAAGTGAGATTAAGGAATATATATCATAATATATTTATTAAAACTCCTAAATTTAAATGTCAAATTTAATGAAACTATTATTATAGCTATGCAAGGAGATGTCTCTACAAAAATGCTCCTGAATAACAAAGATGTTTTTCTTTTGAACCTGATAAGTGCTTACGGATTCGGATGACAAATATTATAGATGTTCACGAGCACAAAAAAAATGTTTTGCCAAGGACTGTTAGAGCCAATTTTTATGTCTTACTAGGACAAGAAAAAGGTAGTTTTAATTAAATATTAGAATACCGAATTCATACAAAACACCATGATCTAGTGAAAGTCTCAAATACGATATACATAAATTCTGAAATATGATTCCAGTACGTATTACATTGTTTCGTCGAAGGACAGTTGCATCTTATTACAGTTTATAAAATTTCACCGAAAGCAGAACACTATGAGAACAGAGTCACATTACTATTACGATATTCGTCCTACCCGAGTGAGACCTGCATAGGTTTAAAACAGCAATTGTAAAAACTTCCATGGTGACACGAGTAAAGAAGCGGGAACAATAATGTTTTATATCTCAAGCAGAGATGTGAAGAAAGAGGATTTGGTGACGCAGAAATGAGATCGATTCTCAAAAGGACCAAAAAAATAGTCGTAAGGGAAAAACCAAATTATATTCTTGGCTTCTTCCTTCTGGAGATTCTTGGAAAAGCTGCGTACATCAAAGAAAAAAGTTTGAAGGTCGAAGAACAGGTAAAGGAGATTTGGAGCAAGAGGAGGAAGGAAAATACAATATGCGTTTGAAGTTTGGGAAACGAAACAAGGTCCTTGAGTCATTCAGAAAAGGTTTTTCATTGGAGCGAAAATACGAGCAATTTTGTGAGGAGGTGCTTCATATTCCCATTACATACTGCGTTACCAACTACATTTTATGGTTACAACAAATAGAACGGTGTTTATGCAATCTATTTGGTACAGTGATACATTAGTTTACTTATCGGGGGGCTATTGCTGAATGTTGACTCGTCAATTTACAGTTCGACTATTTGTAATAAAAACGCAAGATTACATTGTATTATGATGATTATGATAATATTATGAACTTTTTCCCCAATCAACACTCTCCTATCTTTCATAATTGATACCACATATTATATATACGCATATATACGCACCATTGATATTTTTCAAATATCTGTTTTTGTTTCGTTTTTTATTTAATATTATCAAACCTTTCTCTATTCTTACGTACGTATTAATATTGTTATATATATTGTTTTAGTATTGTTAAATGTTATATTTTGGTACAGCTATGATTGTTATTATTCAATGTAATTGGACATTTCTGGCTGTTTTTGTATCCTATAAAATAATTAAATATTATTAAATTATAACAAAGATATATTATCACAAGAAAAATTATATTATAAAAAACTCAATTTTAATAGATCGTAACGTCCTTTTTGCGAAGAAAATTGGTTTCAAGCACTTAGTTTTTTCCGACATTAATTTAATATACTAGTTTCTCCAACTTTATTAAGCCTTCCCATTCTTGGTTTCGTAAACTTATACACAACATCCCATATTAGTATCTCTTCATATTCTCCATGGAATCCGTGACCCACAAACTTGGTGTGTCCCTTGTGAGGAAGAAATCTCAAGAAAACCGATTTGTAAATTTCACTCTATCCTAGATAATCTATTAGAGATATCATAAAATCGAAAGGAACGTATATAACTCCATCACGCGACGTGAAATGAAATTGATGTGAAATGAATGTAACTCGAAACCTCAAAATGAACATCTTTCCGGGGGATGACGTCATTGAATCGATGAACCAATACTCTCGCGAAGCTGAAAGGGAAGTCTTAAACTGGTGGATATTACAGCACGCTTCAAATAAGAGACCGTGTGGGAGGAACGCCCTTTCGCAGGCCAAGATCCATCAACATTCGCAACGCAGCCTCTCCCAAAGGAAGCACCTGTCCACAACACCTCAAACAACTCACACACCTTGCGACATTTTAAAACGGGCCGCGGAATGGTCAACAAGTCTAGTGAAATGGACCGTCGTAGCTACAGAAACAATAAGTTTTACAGAACAAGAGTTTTTTCCCCGCAACCCTATCCTTTACTTTTTAAGGTATCTTTTTTATATAATTTTTAATCACTGAAATCCTATGTAAATGTATGACTGCAGAGGTTAGGTGTAAGAGAGGCCCACATGGGCCTAACCTCGCCGAATAAAGTGTTTTATAATAATAATAAGTAACAANAAATTGCAGGAAAACTTCCGAAAGAATTTTCAACAGGGACGAGTAGAAAAAGGCTGGGTGAACTGGGACACCCCGGTTCAAAGGGAAGGAAAATTCGTAGAGTTAGTCTCATTTTGCTGGTAATTGTTACTGATTACTGCTGGCGAAAAAAGTGGCACCCTTTGTAAAATTTGAGGATTTATTTTGAGGCTAAAAACAAAGTTTTTCCACATTCTTTTGAACAAATTTAGAATTGAATTAATAAATTTTTATTGCTTTACATGATGCCATTACTTTAATTGCAAGCAGTTTGTCTTTTAAGTTTGTGTTTTGCTGATCTGTTGAGTTTTGTGAGACAGACGTTTTGATTAACATAGCAACTTTTTATTTATATTGTGTTAATGACGATGGTATTGGCGTCCCTAATTGATCGATTGTTTTTATTGGATTACTTTTAAATAGGAATATATGTTGATCCTTGACACCTGAAAATAGTTCTACTAGTAATTTTTACCTATAGTAATAATGAATAGTAATAGGTAATAACTGATTGAGGAAGAATAATTTTCTTAAGTTTGAAACAAATGTTGACTTTCTTTAAATTTAAAGACCTACTGACGATATTAAACCATACTTTACACACATATGTCACTGAAATACTTGTTATTTATTCTATAACTTTGCCGTAGTTCTTTTCTTTCGAAGTGTAATCCGCCATGTCAAAGCTTAATCTCGATTTTGCGTATGAACATATATAAGAAGCAGTAACGATGTTTCATTTTCGGAAGTAATTCCTATATAACGACAAATGTGGATTCAGAAATCTCTCTTCTCTCTTACAGAACATAAAATATTAGTTACATTGACCAATAATTAATTGATAAAGAGTCCTTATAATTGATATCTTCAACTTCTTCACTTTTTCTGCCGTCAAAAATCCCTTAAACGTCTTTACTTCTGCGTGTCGTCAAAAAAGAACAACCTGCTAATTTCGCAGCACCAAGGTTCCTCTTGAATAACGGAAATTCAAAAACTCTCGAAATACGAAGAAAGGTATCACATTTTATAAATAATAATCCCCTTCTAGAAGGAAGATGTCTTATACGCATAGTGAGCCGATATAGACCAATCGAGAGATGTTAAAAATACGAAGATGAGTGCGGACATTTTTGAAAAGGATAACATTGAAGAAGGAGAGAATTGAGGAATAAAAAATAATTTGAGGCTTAAGAATAAAGACTAACCACATAGACCTTTGAACATGCGAGTTATACAGCCGGTCTTCGAAGCACTGAGTCGTAAAAAAAATTCCAAAGATCTCCCTGTACTGACGTCACTCGGAGTGTTACATTCAAGTGTGCGTGGAAACTTCAAGAGAAACGAGGGTAAGCTGAGGTTCCGTCAAATACAAAGGGAATTTCCCCCGCAAGCTATGCCATCTTAAGACTCGAACGTATGGGATGTTTTCGGTACCGGCTCATGAGTCTCGGAAGAAATAAATTACAAGAATATTCGACTAGAATCGATCTGAAAACCTCCTATAAACCCTACCAATAGGTTTTGTATTCGGGAATTAGAAAAGGTGCAGCGAAAGGCGATACGTTTTGAGAAGAAACGCTACGATAAATCGGTGAACGTTACTCAGATGCTTCAGGAGGCAAGATAGGAATCTTTAAAAGTTAAAATATTTAAGCAAAGGATAATTTATTAAATAAAATGAGAGAAACCACGTTCAGAGATGAAGTAGCCGATATAATGCGTCCTCCATGTAATATAAGCCGTTCTGATACTGCGAGAAAGATCAGAGAAATAGATGCTAGAACGAATAGATTCAAGAACTCATTTTTTTCGCGAAAGTTATCGATTAGGGAAGATCGGTGCGTTTACCCCCTGCCACATGCCAAAAGGAGGCTTGCAGGGTACTTACATAGACGTAGGCAATCGAAACAAATTCCTGTATGTCCATTACTCGAACAATTTCAAACAGCCTCTTTGTTAACGGTGCATCGCAAATTAGATGTGACATTGTTTTTCAATGAACGAAAGCTATTTTTCAGTAAAATACGATCCTTTTCGAAAAAAAAATCTTTCGACCAAATAAAATTATTGTAATCTAACATACATGCAATGTAGTACATCCGTTGCCTGGCGAACCGTAGGAATGATTTAAGTTGCCCTAGATAGAGTCCTTTTGGAGACCCAAGATGATTTAGCGTGATGTAAGCTAGTAGTATCTATAAGGAAAAGGAACACGGATGTGGTAAGGCATTAGTTAGGTAAATTATAAAGTGTAAAGTATTAGGATTAAAAGTATTAGTATTAAAACCCTAAGAAGAAACAGAAGTGAAAAATATCGACATCGACACTCGAACAGGCCAACGGGAAGTTCAAAAATACCGATTTCTAGATTATACCCAATGCTCATTTCGTAAACTATGTCTCCACTCTCAAGGGTTCAACAATGGGGGGGGGGGAAATGTTTTTAAACTATTAACATTTTTAATTCATTAACAACCAAGTTCTATTTTTCTTCCCTTTCAGGGAGGTGTTCTGAGGCTGAGAGTATCTCTCCAGAAAGTTAAGACCTGGGTTCGATTCCCAGCTATTCAATACTTTTGACTTGCTCCTTGCCTGGCTAAATACCTTTCCCTTATCCTTATTTTAAAATTCTGCGAGGAATCTCAAGAAGAGAAATTTAACACTCGGGAGTGCAGACCTCGGATCCCCAAAGACCTAAGAAATACATTTCCGAAAAAAATCTTTAAATTTTTTTGCCAATATTGACACATTACTTATTCCTGGGAATCATACTTGGGGTTTAAAATAAACAACGAAGGTTAACCTTAAATTGAGTAATCTTATGGTAAAAGTAGTCGCAGGAATGTTTTGCACAGAGGGTCTTCTGGAACCAGCCTCACAACTCTACGTCGTGTAACTACAATCGATGCAACGAAAGGGTTATTGCAAGCCAATCTCAGTTGAATCATGCTAAATTAAAATTAACATTACAGAGATAACTAAATTTCATTTTCAAATACTTTTTTGTACAATTCGAATGCTTTTTTTTCGTAAAAAGAAAAGTACTTCACTTTTATTTTAGTGCTGAGTTACGTATATATTTAACTTTTCTTAAACACACTATTTGTTTACAATTTATTGTTCATTTAGTATTAGAATTCTAACAGTTTTCCTCGTTNTGCACTCCTTTCTTTACATCCACCCAATTTTATTACCAAGAACAAAACGGTGTGTTTGGACCTTGCGGGACGTCAAAATGAGACCATTTGAAACGGATTCAAGCACAGATACACCCGCTGTTAAATTGCGCTTGCTTAACAGATTCTCAGGCTTTAGCACCTCATTTACTGCGGCCTTCTGGCGAAGATAACACCGAGGCATAACGATTCAGAGGAAAATGAATCCCTATTTTCAACCTTTCCCTATCTTCATGAATAATGCCTTAGTCTCTACTACTATCCATAGTCGTGCACGGCTATGAAATTTAAGCTCCTCTATATTTTGCACGATCTACGCGGATCTATTGAGTAACATCCTTTGAAAGATTTCTCATATTCTCGTTAGCTTTTATGGTTATTGTTAAGAAAAGTTTCAGCCAAAAATGTTTATTTTGCTATAATAATTTATAGTCTGAACTGATATCTGGCTTAGAAATCCAACCAATCAATTATTTCGACAATCTTGCTTATATCTGGATCCCAAAATATTCTATTCCCTGGCGTTATGAATGTCAAATAGTATGAAAAAGAAGGGAAGTAAAATATATCAATTCAAGATTGTTCGAAGCAATGTGAATAGGAAGAGAGAGAGCATTTTCTAAAACAAATTGCAAAATATTTCTCTTTTGTCGTATGTATCATTGATAATACCGTACAATTGAAATCATAAATAAAATTTGTACACTCGCAGCCTTTATTCTTCCTTTTTCCTTATTTACATAATTTAATATTTGATAGGAGGAGCGCCTAAAGATAAAGCAATATCTTGAATAAAGCAATACCTTTTGTCTTTACTTGTTAGAATTAGATAGAGTTAATTTTTATCGAGTGTATACTGCTTAAATCATGACTGAAGATGTCTAATGACATTAAGGTATTGTAATACCCCTATTATTATATTCTAATCAATTGTATGATGTATCGTTTTTTTATTTTTGTATGAGTTATTTTACTGTAATTTATTGCAATTTTATATACTGACGTAATAATTAATAGTCTTAACAGATAGATTTATTGTATGACACTACCACCTGATGCACAGTCAAACGGCAGCGGGTACATTGTAATTATAATAGGATGAATTAGAAAACCCAAATTAGAAAACATTTTCCTATGGTTTACCTATATCGGACGATTTACATTCTTCTATATTACTCACAATCTGTATTCTATATACTATGATGTATAAACTTTGATTATTATTAATGGGTCAACAACGATGCTTTTCTCAACTTACAAAGGGAATTGCGACGAATCCTAAAATACACATGGGAACCTGAGGTGCAGAAATATGCTCAATGGAGAGGGTAATGGACAGTTTTGGCGGCCCTTAATGTCATACGATAAGAGTTAAAATCTGGAAAATTCATCTGAATATTCATGCGATCGTTCGCTCGGAAGATAAAACGACCGGCAGTTGTTTGTCCCATCGCGTTGCCCAAACATCCCATTAACTTCCATCACGAGAAATCAGATGCGCTGTTTCGCTCTTCGCTTTTTTACATTTCCACGAGGAGAGATCGAGTAGAAGGAAAAAAGGTATGGGATCACAGCTTCTGCATAAGGGAGCGAAGGCATTAACTTGATGGAAGTGAATGTACTCGAAGACACGGTTTCTTATGGGAAAAATGACTTTCTAACGGCTGCGAAGCGATATTTGTCATCCTATCACTTTAAACGGCATAAACAAACGGCAAGCAAGTGATTTTCAATATACAAATCTTGGAGACGAACATTAGGAGGAGGAATGATAATAGTGACTATTACAGGATATTATTAAAGCGTCAAATTATTACCTATATGCGTCATAAAAGCTTATTTTACGAGACACCCTGATTTCATTACCTTAATGATAAATTGGAAAAAAAATGAGAGAGAGAGAGACGGAATTGCTTCGTTTAAATCTGAAATTACCCCGAATAAATTACCGATTCCCCCATTAAATAATATTGACATTCATTTTCTTTGAAGTAATAATAAGTAACAACGAGCACACTATTCGCTATTAATTTAACGTGATTTATGGTTGTCTTAGTTGTCTATGATACATGATATATTACATAATCTGTAATAAATTATATAAGGAGTTTTTAATAAATATTTTACACGGAAGAGTACAGTTCATCAGTAAAAAGGTTAAATAGACTTAGCATATCAAAATAGAGAATTTACAATCCCAATTTAAAAAAAAAAAATACGTTTGATTGAACGGCAATTAGTTCTTATGATCCTAACCCTTACTAGATGAGATTAGAATAAAGCACGTAAGTTAAAATTGCTCTTTGTAAGAGTGACAAAAGTGTGCTTGTGCTTCAATTAAGGATTTTATAAAGTCAATAACTTATACGAGTGAACCTGCCTATAGCGAAATGTAAGACGAGTATGGGACTTTCACGCAGAATGAAGTAGGTTGGGATTTGGGTGGGATGGCCCCATGACCGCTACTGTAGCAGTGAGGCTCTATTAGAAACCTTGAAAAATCTTGCTTAATAAGTGATATCGACAAATTGTGTTAATACTTCTCCAACGCAAAAGCAAATTAATGCGTAAATCGTAAATATTTACCCATGTTGTAATAGTAAAATAATGCAATTAGTTAATGATATTTAATGAAATAACTGTGATTAATAAAATTATGTAGTTACTTGAAGATGTTATGTATAAAATACCTATGTTATTTATGATATTATTTCAGTTAATTGTTAAATAATGATGAGAAAGGTGACTCCATCAATTGACTAAGCGTCTTACTGCGGAAGAATAACATAATAAATAAAAATAATGAACAAAAAATGTTCAGTATTTGGTTATTGGAAACAGGATGCACGAGCTTTTGAGGGAGTCAATGCAACATACGGGTGACTGGGTTAACAGTTTTACTTCCTTAAATTAATTTCTCATAGAAGTTACTATGCATCAGTGGATGAAAATTGAATAAAAGTTTTAACAGAGGACGTCAGATATATAAATGAATGCACTCCTTTCTTTACATCCACCCAATTTTATTACCAAGAACAAAACGGTTAACTGGAATTAATTTCTCACGGAAATAACTACGCATCGATGGATGAAAATTGAATAAAATTTTTAACAGAGGACGTCAGATATTTAAATAAATGCACTCCTTTCTTTACATCCACCCAATTTTATTACCAAGAACAAAACGGTGTGTTTGGACCTTGCGGGACGTCAAAATGAGACCATTTGAAAGGGATTCAAACACAGATACACCCGCTCTTAAATTGCGTTTGCTTAACAGATTCTCAGGCTTTAGCACCTCATTTACTGCGGCCTTCTGGCGAAGATAACACCGAGGCATAACGATTCAGAGGAAAATGAATCCCTATTTTCAACCTTTCCCTATCTTCATGAATAATGCCTTAGTCTCTACTACTATCCATAGTCGTGCACGGCTATGAAATTTAAGCTCCTCTATATTTTGCACGATCTACGCGGATCTATTGAGTAACATCCTTTGAAAGATTTCTCATATTCTCGTTTGCTTTTATGGTTATTGTTAAGAAAAGTTTCAGCCAAAAATGTTTATTTTGCTATAATAATTTATAGTCTGAACTGATATCTGGCTTAGAAATCCAACCAATCAATTATTTCGACAATCTTGCTTATATCTGGATCCCAAAATATTCTATTCCCTGGCGTTATGAATGTCAAATAGTATGAAAAAGAAGGGAAGTAAAATATATCAATTCAAGATTGTTCGAAGCAATGTGAATAGGAAGAGAGAGAGCATTTTCTAAAACAAATTGCAAAATATTTCTCTTTTGTCGTATGTATCATTGATAATACCGTACAATTGAAATCATAAATAAAATTTGTACACTCGCAGCCTTTATTCTTCCTTTTTCCTTATTTACATAATTTAATATTTGACAGGAGGAGCGCCTAAAGATAAAGCAATACCTTGAATAAAGCAATACCTTTTGTCTTTACTTGTTAGAATTAGATAGAGTTAATTTTTATCGAGTGTATACTGCTTAAATCATGACTGAAGATGTCTAATGACATTAAGGTATTGTAATACCCCTATTATTATATTCTAATCAATTGTATGATGTATCGTTTTTTTATTTTTGTATGAGTTATTTTACTGTAATTTATTGCAATTTTATATACTGACGTAATAATTAATAGTCTTAACAGATAGATTTATTGTATGACACTACCACCTGATGCACAGTCAAACGGCAGCGGGTACATTGTAATTATAATAGGATGAATTAGAAAACCCAAATTAGAAAACATTTTCCTATGGTTTACCTATATCGGACGATTTACATTCTTCTATATTACTCACAATCTGTATTCTATATACTATGATGTATAAACTTTGATTATTATTAATGGGTCAACAACGATGCTTTTCTCAACTTACAAAGGGAATTGCGACGAATCCTAAAATACACATGGGAACCTGAGGTGCAGAAATATGCTCAATGGAGAGGGTAATGGACAGTTTTGGCGGCCCTTAATGTCATACGATAAGAGTTAAAATCTGGAAAATTCATCGGAATATTCATGCGATCGTTCGCTCGGAAGATAAAACGACCGGCAGTTGTTTGTCCCATCGCGTTGCCCAAACATCCCATTAACTTCCATCACGAGAAATCAGATGCGCTGTTTCGCTCTTCGCTTTTTTACATTTCCACGAGGAGAGATCGAGTAGAAGGAAAAAAGGTATGGGATCACAGCTTCTGCATAAGGGAGCGAAGGCATTAACTTGATGGAAGTGAATGTACTCGAAGACACGGTTTCTTATGGGAAAAATGACTTTCTAACGGCTGCGAATCGATATTTGTCATCCTATCACTTTAAACGGCATAAACAAACGGCAAGCAAGTGATTTTCAATATACAAATCTTGGAGACGAACATTAGTAGGAGGAATGATAATAGTGACTATTACAGGATATTATTAAAGCGTCAAATTATTACCTATATGCGTCATAAAAGCTTATTTTACGAGACACCCTGATTTCATTACCTTAATGATAAATTGGAAAAAAAATGAGAGAGAGAGAGACGGAATTGCTTCGTTTAAATCTGAAATTACCCCGAATAAATTACCGATTCCCCCATTAAATAATATTGACATTCATTTTCTTTGAAGTGCAGCCATGAAAAGATTTCAATGAGCATTAATATCCTTCACATTGCAGATAAATATATTTAGAAGCAAAAGAAATTATTTTATTATTATTATTAGATGTAATATTCTGTAACACGATCATTAATCAAACTGTAAGCGCTTAATTTTTGCATGCAAATGGTTTTAAAGAAAAGAATACAAAATTGAACATATCTCAACGTTGAGAACTGTTGCGTTTTAGGTTCATATTAAAACTATCTTAATATTTATTGGGAATGTTTAAAATGAACTTAGAAAGATTACCGATTCCGGCATAAATAAAGAAGGCTTGAAAAACTCATAACTTGAAATTCAATTTTAAAAGGAAAATAATAGTTTCATAGAGAGTATGCATTAAACTATAGAGATTACTGGAATAAACCGCTGCATATAAACACTGAAATGCTTTTTCTAGGATGATGTCCCCAAAATGATTAATTAATTAATTAATCTCAACAATTTAATTAATAAATTTCAACAATTTAGATAACTAATACTGTAGAAACTAGAGTAAACGGTAAAGATGATGAGTTAAAAATTAAAATAAGATGCGAATAAAGGAACGTAGACTACGTAAATAAAACTTGACCCACGAGTGCAAGTTTCCGATTTTGGTAACTTCATAATGTAATGCAAAATTTTTCCCTCAATTTCTCTACTAATAATCAACTAATCAAATTAAAATTGATCAACTACTTCTGACATTGTTAAGGGAACCTTATCTACCCATTACAAATTGATCTTTAAATTAACCCCGACACCCTAATCTTTGAGGCAATCAATATGCCACGTAAAACAAGGTGAATATTCGATGGAATAACAATTCAAATAGAGGACATTTATTCATGAATGCTTCCTTGAGCTACGTCATCCGCGTCGTCAAGGAAGTGTATTAAAAACGGTATCCCTCGTCTCAATAGGAAGAGGGGAGAGAACGGAGAAAATATTTATGGCAACCTATAGGGTGTCAATTCGAATCAGTTGACACGTAGATATGCTCAAGTGATTTCGTGAGAACACGAGTCGACGTTTGAAAAGAAATTCTCTATTAATATTCTCCATGGTTGTCACAGTAATCTGGTGGGGAATCCAAGAAATGGAATAAGATACCATATCTTGATGAAGGAAATATTCATCATTTGTCTTTTGGTAAGGGGTAGAGAAAAATGAATCTTTTATGTACTTTTGTCTCAGTCTTGTTCATGGCTGTGAAGAAACCTACTGAGTTATCAGTCATGCTGAATAGTAGAATTAACTAAGGATTCTCCTTATGCGATACGAAAAGTGTTACTCGTAGAGTCATTGTGCTTCACTAACATTAGCTTATTCTCCTTATATCATATCATTCTGGCACAGTGAGGAAAGAAAGGGCAAACTACCTCAATCCTCATCTTGCTTGTAAGCCTCATTTCCCTCTCCCAGCTCTTCGTAGCTGATGGTGGAGGGGATGAGGCCCCAACCAGCTCTCGGGCTGAATACTTTACAGACAGACAAGAAGTTGAAAGCTTCCTGATTGGAGTGCGATTGACACAATGATGTACAAATTTAAAGGACATAATCAAACAGCTATTAGATTTCGAATTTCTAGTACTAAGGTACCTCGACTTACGAACCACTGCACGTACGAACTTTTCGACTTGAAAATTTTACCTTTTTCGTTTTTAGCTTCTACATGCAAACTTAAATTCGAGACATGAACTGAAAATACCGAAAAGATATAATGGAAAACTGGGTTTCGAGATACAAACTTCTCGAGTTGCGAACTTCGAACTGGAACGAATTCGGTTCCTGAATCAAGGTATCACTGTAAATTTCTCATTGGAATTTTGAGAAAAGTTAAGGTGGCTTCAACCCTCACCAACCCAGAGCAAAGATTACATGAACGCTATCACTTCATTTTAAATGACGATAAAAAAATTGACGTATGATGTGAATTAAAATCTCATCTTCAGGATACGTTGATATAAATTGATAAATAATCATAGCTTTGACTAACTAATTAATAAAATGTGTTTTTAGAAAATCGATTAAACTTGAATACTTACTAGAATTTTGGGGTAAAATTGTTATAGAACATTTCCATTGGCCAACCGAAGAGGTAAAAAAATGTTAATATCATAATAAATGAAGAATCAGTAAGCATTTCAACGGTACATAATGTTCTATAAAAGTGAAGGCAAATATTCATTTTAGACGAACTCGTTCCAAGTTCGAAATATTTCTATTGAAAAGTTTTAGACCAAGAAGTTTCCCAACATGGTCGATGAACGTCGGAACAAATATTTCACGTTCAACGGTGCCAAGTTACTCGTGGGAAGGTAATTATATTGTAATAAATAGCAATGTCACGACTGATATTCCAGAAACTATACATGCACTCCGAGACTCAAATGTTTACTTTCGAACTGACTTTTTACATATCTCAGGGTCGTCATATACAGTCTATGACCTACAAATACTCACTTTTTACACAACCAAAATTGCATCCAAGATGAATGTACTTTGATGACTCTGCACCGCTCATTTCTAATAATTACTTTCAAATTGAGACTAAGATTAGACTTTCAGAGCCGCTAATTGGGGTAGAGTTCGAAAGACTTATATATAAACCGATATCTAATAGGCGCAAAAGTCGATCGTGAAAAATCCGAAATTAATCGACCATAAACGGCAGAGACATTAATTTCATATTCTGTGGATAGAGCCGACAACTGTACATCAATATTTACTTCAGGATTTTGACCTAAAAAGTCATAAAAGAAAATAAAAGCGGTTCAACACTATTACTAGCAAGACAACTAAAACAGCCTATTCATCACCTACATAAGCAAACAAATGCGAGGTTGCTATAAATGGCTTAGTTGGTCTTGATATATGTGGGGATTGAAATTAATTGCCAATGTTATCCCCTAATTTCATGATAAGTTAGTCCCTCCTTAGTTGAGTTTAAATATGATAAAAACGGCGCAGCATGGTACACACTGTGAGCAGTTACCTTAATCAATTACAGCACAAATGGGAACATGGGTACGAAGTGATATGACGCATTGCACAATTCATTTCGCCTTGGGATACGTTATAATTAAGGCCTTACAGTTAAACAAACGCAGACACTAAATTTTGTGAAAGCATCGAGTTTTCCATCCGAGTCGGAAAGTGATTGATGTTTTCACATTATGCAGCGTAACCCAAGCGATGGAAACCGCTTAGAAAGCGAATGAAGAGCAATTAGAGTCGAAGGATATTGAACGGGGATAACTATAGTTTCCGCTCTTTCTGTAAGGTTCCCTTACGTAATCTGACGATGCATAAGAATTAAAGGAGATTAACTGTTATCTGGACAAGTGTATCGCTCGGGACTTACTCCATCAGGACGATATCCGCAACCAATGTGCCAACCATGCCGTACTCACCTGGAAAGGAACAAAGATTATTAGATTAATAGGAGAATAATTTCATTTGATATATTTTATAGAAAGAATATTCTAAACATAGACTTAAATTGTTTGAAAACGGTCCCAAGTATATGGAAAGAAATGTTTACAACAAATTAACAGTCAATTAAGCGCCATACGTTTAATGACGTTCCCTCAACCCGACTTCGGCTAAGGATTACGACGTCTTAATGACGTAAGTTTTCAGCAATTCTATCATCTATTATATTCTATCATGCATTTCATGCATTGATTCCGTTAAATAATTATTTTTGTCAATCAAACTTTGAATACTTCCTAATTTGTGTGCTTAAACATAAAGTATAGATATTTCCCTGACGAATCAATAGGAAATCAAAGGTATTCGTTATCTGTAACTCCCGCTGGAAAATGTCCTAAACAATAAATTATAAAACATAAAAAATAAATACATGAACCAAGTAGTAGTTATTTACCATAAGTTATTACTTAGATAGGTGAAATGTAATATTCCTCGTAACGATACAAGGATTTATTATCTTTGGCTACAAAGTAGAACATGATGAATCCCTTTTTTATTCTGCTAATTCTAGCAGCAAGAGCTAATCTTTGTATCTTTTACTGACAAAAGTTCTCTCGCATAAAAATGAAATGTGCAGAGGGAATTTTAGAGCAAATGATTACAGTTGATATGCTATGATATGATGATGCTATGCCTTCAGTTAGGAGGGCTAATGTGATCAAAATATAGATGATATAATGAAAAATTCAGCACTGGCTATTAATGTCCCTGAATTTTTCCGTCAAAGCCTTCTCATTCGAAAATAAAGGCAAAAAAAAGGGCATAGAAGCTCGATCGGAGGCTCGATTACATAAATATTGAACTCATAACCAACTTATATGAAAATTACTGTAATCTCAGTGTGATCAACAAGTGTCAGTCGACCAGTTATCAATGACGGACTGCAGTCACTCTATGAGGACATGAAAAGTTGCGCAGTATAAAGTTTTATAATTTATAATAGTTTAGTTCAAGTTCTAGTCCATGGACTGCTACGTTTATGTGCTTCAGATTTACCTACAAATATTTACATTTATAAATACAAAACTTGACTGTTATTCTCTTCCGCAGTAAGCCTCATTCACATAAAAAATATTGCTAATATCTCCTTTCCCTTACATTTATAAAATGTAGCAAGAACTTTAAGGTCAAATAATAAACGTTGGATCAAATTATCAATGAAATTTTGCGGATGATAGCTCGCAGGAGCTTTTACTGGTTGAAGCAATTGCCCGCCGATCAGCGACTCGAGAGTCTATTTGCTTACTTTTTCCATTAGACGAATGCAACCCTTTGTGTGTAGTAGAATAAACAAACAAAGAGATAGCGGCAACCAAATCTAAATAAAGATTGGCATAGCAACCCCAGCTTCCAACAAAACCATATCAATCCGACCCTACACAACCGTGAAACAAAGCGGTTTGCCCTCGTGACAAACATGCCCTTGAGCAAAACTGTTGCACATCTGGCGAATTATTATTCTTAGGAGCAATTACACAGCAAACCATTGATTGGTGAACGATTGTTGGTAAGAAAAGGCCACGATACGCAGTAAAGCACATAAGATCTACACCTATAAGTGCATGTATTCTGCAACCCACCTTTTGGCTTGCGACAGAGTATGCATGCATCACGGCTCTACTTTGGTATTCGGTTATTTTCGCGAATTAATTTTGCGGTTACACTCACACTAAAACTGAATACTTGAACTGAAATAGTCCTAGCATCTATTTTCTTGATTTTGCTCGTAGTATCAGATCGGCTGGACAAACAGGGAGGACGCATAATACCCGCAGCACCTTACAAGAATGCATTTACTCTGATGTTACTGAATAAATACAGCCTTAGTTTAAATCCTTTTCCTTCTAAAGAATCCCATCCTGCGTTATGAAGCGTCTGGGTATCGCGCACCGATTTCTCGTAACAACTCTTTACAAAACGTAGAGCCTTTCAACGGACCTTTTCTAATTCTCGAATACAAAATTTGTAAGGAAGATACCATCCACTACAAATATACTCAGGTGTGGCTAAGTGATTTCGTTCTCGGATGCTTTCTTGGTTCTACCGAATATTCTCTCGACAAAGATTCCCAAATTTTTGTCCACGTATCCCACGCATAAATGATCATAAGCACAGTAAAATATAAAATCCGACCTCAGGAAACCCAGCATCCACCTCTATTTAATTAAGAGCTCAAGCACTATCATTTTGCCTTCTAATACGCAGGACAGTAAATGCACATACAAGTGGCTAACCATGAAAACTGAGCTGTTGGACCACATATATGAGAGGAAAGAACATGCTGCAGTATCCCAAACATAGGTTTAAATTGTTTGAAAACAGTCCCCAATATATGGGAAGAAGAGTTTATAACGAATTAACAGCTGCCATGAGACAAAAACTGTCAAAAAATCAGGTTGTATTCTTAAAAAAATTTAAAAACCTTTTAATTAATGAATATTACTATTTACTAAAAGAGTTCTTTGAAGATGTTGATATAAATATATATGATATGATTCGTGGTCTTGCACAAATTGTAATAACCATGCTATATTATATATATTTTATGTGTTATGTTATAACTATGTATGTACCATGCTGCTTGTGTTTCTTCTGTATTATTTAATGTATAAATTATTAATGTAAAAACGGTAATTTAAAGTAGGGTATGTAACCATAAGCCTTAAAATGATAAGATACCAACTCCTGGACATATTTTTTCTTTGCTCTTTTAGTGCTGCAAGTGTTTTGTATCAATAAAGTGTTCAGTTCCGTTCTAACATTAATATCACGTTGACTGATAAAAGTTGGGCATAAGTCCGCCGGACGTAAGTGTCCAAAGATGGAAGTAAACAACACTTAGTATTGGTGCCCATAATTTATAAAGTATAATGGATGATGACCGAATCCAAAAGACGCTTGCTCTAAATTATTTTGATGGATTGACAGTTATTTCACGATCGTTTATTGTCCCCGAATTTTATAACGCTGGTGTGAATTAATAAAGCGATTCGCAAACTTGTGCAGATGCTCGAGGCTGCCCATTAGCAGAGATCTGCGAAGCGGCCGAATGCCTGTCGTTATCTACCACTCGCGAAATTTGAAGCTAAACAGTTATCATGAAGGGAATGCCGTTGAATTTCTCCTGCTGCTTGCTTGGAATCTCTTTCACGAATCACGCTTATACGCACGCACGTATGCATATGATTACGAGGAAATATCACTTCTTTCTACCTCATATAAAATTAACATAGTTAAGCGTGACTTCGTGGAATTTCACACACATCTTAAAAGTAAGAACACTCCTAACGGAAGTTACGAAGTGTTCTTTCTTTTAAGACTTTTTTCTAGATTCGGGAGCATATAGACTGGCATGCTGGATCAGTGAGGAAAGCAAGTGAAACTACATCGCTCCTTATCTTGCCTAGCATGTCTTATTCCCTCCCGGAAGACACATTACTGGAGGGAATGAGGTTCAAGCTAGCCATCGGGATGATTTACGGATTTGGCATCAGATCCTCCAGTTTATGGTATTTAATAATTTTGCCCAGAATAAATTTTCAGAAAATCACCTTCCCTCTATAGTCCGTTTCAACCGTTCTAGCCAGTATGGGCGCTTACGGGAGAAAAAACACGTATTCTTCCGTAAGGAAGGTAGCTAGCCTCACGCCGGGTCTCCTTTACGCGGAGGGTCAGATTCGGATGGATAAAATTAAGATTCGTAGTATAAGATGGTCGATTTCAACTTAAATTCTGATGAAGTTTGAATGAGAATGACTTTATCAACATAGTGATGAAGTTTTTTATGCTTTTATGTCAAAAGAAACAAAGCTTAAAGCAAATATTGGCTGCGAATGGCAGCTAAAGCAAATGGCTGCGATTTTCACCCGTGAACATTTTTGCAACTGCCATTACTCGCTTCCAACACAACATAAAATGCTGCTTTTTTTCTGTGATTGCTCTTTGCATCATCCGAACGCTTAGAAATCACATGAGATTAATTTTTGAGTAATCACGTCTTCGTAAAAAATTATGAAATTGGAACGTAACTTTCGAAAAATTTGGTCGTGCAGTCTAATTTATACGGCTGCTTCTTATTACAAATCGGAAGAAAAACTTGAAACATCATTAATGATGATAATGAATAAACGCAAAACAGGATACTGCCGATAATCGATGAAAACCAGAGCCCGCTTTAATAAAAAGTTGCAGAATTTTCGTAACCATGCTCGTTGGGAGAGGAAAAATAAATATTCTGAGGACCGGGCTCCAGAGTTGATGTGATAAGAGGACGAGCCTGCCGAAATTCGTAATTATAGTTTTTCCGCCTCACTTCGGAGGGCGTTGGTTTGAAATGCCCGCATGCCGCTTAAAACCGTACACGTGGAAATGAGTCGGAAGCTGGCACATTTCGCCGGGTGATCAAGAGAATTTCGGCCCCAATGTGGGTTATCTCAGGTCCGAATAATTTCCGCCATTGATACAGTAAATCTGCAGAGAAATATCTAAAACTGTATTAGTACAAGGAACGCGCCCCCATCTCCAAAGAAAGCTAGTGGAAATATATTCGAGTATCAACGTAATCGTTTCCATTCTATTTAAGCTTATTTGACGCTGCTAAAAACGGATATATGAACGCTATTAAATTATGGCTGTGGATTTTTTCCTCCAAATTTTCTCCATTTCGGACCGAAGTTTGCATCTCTTGGTTGTAAGCACTTTCGCGTTTTATACATGGTTTTTGGACAATTCCTGCAAACGCTACCGATTCGTACTGAAGGCATCTGAACTCTTTTCAATAAATAGAGAAAATTGCCTATAAGAATTTCATGCTAGATAATATATACGTGTAACAGATAAATGAAATGTCAAATACATACTTTTGAATGCGATGTTAGCGAACGCTACACAGTAGTTTCTATCTCAAATTAGGAATTGAACCAAATACTGCGATGTATTTCCCGAGTGCTCTTATTTTCGAGATTTGCATCAGAAAAAAAGCACAGTTGTGTTTTAAAAAAGGTATGGTTAATAATTGAAAATATACTAATATTATAACCTGAGTAAACGAACAAATCATATGTGCCTACACAGATGTTTACGTAACACCACAGACTATATCAAAGTAAAAATGAAACATACATTAATCTCACACCTTCCTTTATCCGACAGGATCGTGGATACACATTCACGAAGTCCCTACCGCATACACCTTTCTGTAGACTCTTGAAAACTATTTTCCCTAAGAATAGCAATAACTACTTCATACTCAGTAAAGAGAATTATCATTATATACTCAGATTTACTATTATTATTTATCTCTTCGCTATTCTAGTTCAAACTTATTCTTTTATTTACTTTGAAAGTATTTTTCAACTATTGTAATGGGTCAAACCCCGTTTGAGTAAATAAACAGACCCCTTTTCCTACCACCAACTCTCGAAGCGATAAAAGCTCAGCTATTTCATGTCTTTCTAATACGGCATTTTAACATACTGGAAAGATACAATGCAAAGGGAATTGCGCAGTAACTTATCCCTGCAAACCATATATAGATGTTGTAGTATAGTAGTAGTATTGTTATAAGTGCTTCGACAGCTTAGGTCACTTCGCACGTAGGCTCCCACCGGGAATCGAACCCGGTACCGCTTTCACTGAAGTCGAACGCGTTGCCTACTTGGCTATCCGGGAGCCCTATAGATGTTGTAGTTTATTCATTATTTTTCTTATTGATGCAGAGGTTTTGCTAAAACTATCCTATGATACAATAAAGATCTTTCGGGACATGACATTTTCTTTAAAATGCTACACTTCATGTAGGTCATTCTCAATTGTGTCTAAGATGTAATACTAAAAGCTGTAATCGTTTTACAATCTTAATCAAGGGTACGTCCATTTTAATGAAGTTTCCAATTTTAGTTCGAGCCATGTTCGAATTTTTAGTTGAGTAAAATATATCTTTAAGTTGTTATCTATACTGATTCGATGGAGCTCAGTTATTGCTCATAAGAGAGCCTTCTTCAAGGACCCACCCTTAACTGACTGTTAGAGAGCAAGTGATTGGATTACAACTTGTTTCATTCACATTCATGGCAATCAGAGCCGCGCCTATATATGGGCCGGTGGGTGCTCTCCAACAACGCTTCTACTGTAATAGGTACTTAGCCTTAATGTCTAAGCATTCCTCTCTTTAGTATACGAAACTTAGTAACCAGGAGTCTGAGATACATATTGCACCCTGTTACCAAGGACCCTTGGAGCCACTCTGATACCTAAAAAAGTATCTCTTGATAATTGGCGTAGCTCCTTTATAAGTATCTTCAACACGAGTGCTCCCAAAACTACAAATTGTAGGATTATTTTCACATCCAAATCAACAACGTTTATGAACCTGCAAACACTATTTTGGATGCAAGGCTTCAATGAGGTCTGCCCATGAATACAGCAATAAAGTGATGAATAGATTAGATTTTGACGGTCAAAAATTGGTCACTCATTTTATATTGCGCACTTTTATTTATGTTCCAAAATTCTGCCATATGCAATTATTAGCCAATCGTGATGAATATAAGCTACAATAGGTTACGCGAACGAATCTTTGCACGGACCGATTCAGGATGAAAGCTGTTTCAATAATTTCTATGGATTGCAACCAGAGTTTAACGCCTCAGGTTTGTACGATGACTCAATTCGATGCATTTGAAATTTCATTCTTTTTCTCATTTATATGTATTCACGAAGTGGGTTTCCTTTAAAATTACGATTTAACCATCCCTTTTGGTTTTAGCTTCTTCTTCTACCGTTTCCTGCCACTTAAACCTGCTTGGTCATTCATTTTTCATGAAACTAGGTATTAGTATCTAATTTGAGTGTTTTTACCAACAAAATGTTCCCGGAGTAGTACAACTTCATCCGCTTGCCACCTTCGATATAGAAATACGTGTTGGGAATAAAGTAACTTGTAGAGAAGCTAACCCTGATTGATGGGTTGGTAATGCTTGCCATGGACCATGAGATCGATGTCCTGAAAAAGTATGACAGCGGGAGCCAGTTATTGATTAGGCATCTATTGAAATATGGGAACCAACATGGCGGGTGCCATGTTGGTCCCCATGTTGGTACAGCACACATGTCACTTCATCCATCAAATCGCAGAGTGTTTTTTCCTGTATTCTCAGCGCCTCACCCGCGGAATGGTCACTACCAACATCCACATCGTCATAGTTCACGCATTAACCTCCGAGTCTCCGGACCTCGTAGACGATATCCAAAACAGACCATGAATGCGCGCGAAAATGGTTTCCGACAAAGGCGTTTCGCGAAGGTGCGCCTTCAACTTAATGACCTCCATAAAGAAGACGTCGGGGGAGTCGTTTCGATTCGAGAGGTCGATCTCTCACTCTCCCATCATTCCACTCGTTAACGACGCCGTCGACTCGGTCGAAAATCGAATCTCCTCTTCCTAACGTGGCATTAAACCCTTTGTTTTCGCTCCACGGAAACGGCGGGAATATAAAAACAAAAGAAACTGGAAAGGCGAACCGCTCTTACGAGCAAAGAGAGGAGCGATAAGAAGTACCATTTCAGAGCAGATCGCTGCACGAGATACTTTCTTTGATGCGGGAATTATGTCTCGAGAAGTTTCATAACTGAAGAAAAAACAAGGCCGACTCTGAAGGACATGGCTGAGGACTAAGTTTCTTCTCTCTTAAGGAGAGCTTGAGGTTGATTTTTATACGTCGAGAGACATTGATACGCATAAAGCTGACAGCGGGTGCCATTTACGAGGACGGTGGAGGGCCATTTCGTAAATCTGAGGTGGAAATGATTTCTCGGGAGCGATCTTCATGCGTCACCTTGACTCCAGATGAAGTCCCAGCGATTCAGGTGAGGCATTTGACAAATAAAATTCTTAAGGAAAGGGTTTTCACATTTCTGCCCAAAATACGTAGTCAAAAAATTGATGTCTTACATTTGCTTTAACACTTTTACCGTACTCCATGTTTTATCCTAGGAAGCCACGCTTGTATTTTCTTAACAGTTTCTCCTTAAGTTCAGTACTAGGTATAATAGGTTGTTATAATAAGAGCGAGATATTTGAATTTTAATTTTAATTTTAATATTNAACTGGACAACTGGGATAAGTTTGGGAGAGCTACTTGACTTGCAATTGTAAAAACCATATTTATTTTGTGTTACCAACAAGGGTTTTAGTGCACCTGTTTCCCTCATTGTGTTATTATCGATTTACTGTTTTATTTTTTATTACTGTATTCTTAGATAGGGATGTTTGTTGAACTCTTGCCACCAGATGCAATAACAATTTTTATAAGTAGTTATAGCATTTACCTAGTTACAAATAATTTCTAAATTATCGCAAATAAATACCGGATATACTCTCAAAAGACAAAAAAGGAATCACTGGAAGAAGAATACTGTTAAGTATATCACAGGAACCTCAATGATAATATATCCGGGGCACCAATGTACGACAGACTAATTAACTTGAATCAACTTCATCTAGGTCATTCAGCCTTTCTCTTATTCCCAATTCATTCATTACCCACTCATGAAAATCAGTACCTTATGTTTTTGCCACAAATGCAGGGATGGTAATCTATCAAGGGGGCCGGGTATTATATTTCCATACGGGCCCATTCTGCGCTTCCGAGCCGACGTGATAGGTTTCATTAGATAGACCATTATGAATGGTTTGTAAGGAAAGCATGACCCTTGACATGCCTATGAAATTAATTATTAATACAATATCAATTCCATACTTCATAATGGTAAGAACCAATAAAATATTAAAATATAAAAGCGTACGTTGTCGACAATCCCTTGAATTCCAAAGCTACTGAGAGTTATCCAGCTGCTATTAAAAATGTTATATGAGATGAAAGCACCAATCATGACCACAATATTCGCATAGACCTCATCTAGCGTCATTCTTCGCAAATATAATCAAATACATAAATCGCAACTTTGCGGAACTTAATGTTTAATGCATAGAAAGACAAAAACAGAATCCTCCCGCAGAAAAAATAAATGAGCCCAAAAAACGACTGGATTGGAGGACGCCACCTCATCTTCGCAAATATTTCTCAACGTCCAGCCCACAACCTTATATAATTATCCTAGCGCCCCACTTTCACCATTTTGCCGTTTATTTGAAAAACACTTCCTTTGAAAAGTTTCTTACATCGGATCTGAGTCATAATTATTTACAGAAGCTCGCATCGCGGTGCATGATCCCATTCTTTAACAGCCATGCACCAAATCTGTTCCCCAGCCTACTTTTCAAACAGCAGACTATCTTTCGTCAGCATCCTCTCCAAAAACTGAGTATGAACCGAAAATAACCAAGGCAAATAACTAACGCGCTCCTTTCAAGAAGTTGCTGTTATTTTGACCTCTTCGCGCACATCAAGGAGTTGATGATGATGGCTGATGATCTCAGAGATGTCCATATATCCAATTCAACATTTAATCCCATTAAACATAAATACATCATAGTGAGCTCTCGATTATCCGGGCAATTGATGGGGAGAGGATGCGCGGATAATCAAAAACAACGAATAATCCAAACTTTCACTTCTATATCTCATAATAAAGCATTAGATGTCCACTACTTACGTCAATTTTCCATACTTCCATACTTGTTTTAACAAATGGTTTGGAAAATGTTTTTAAGCGACGGAATATTGAAATCAGTTACTATAATAATTTTAATCTAAAAAATTTGTTGGGTTTTACTTAGGATAACGATGATAGTTTAAACAAATCTGGTATATGTACGTATTTCACTGCCCTGAGTGTGGTGTAAAATACATCGGTCAAACCAGACGCAAATCATTAATTAGATTTAAGGAACGCCAGGTGTATTTCAATTCGGCAGATATTCTCTTTCCGTCGTTGCAAAATATATGCACGATCATGTTCACAGTATTTCTATCAATAATTTAAAAATAATACATAACTCTAACAAAGGTCTCAATGTTCTATAAAATCTATATATTTATAAAAACAGGGATTGCCGAATGAACAATGATTTGGATTTTAATAGAACATAATTAGTTAGTTGTTTTTCATGTTCCCGCTCTTGGTTTACGCTCTCTGTTTCATTCACTCCTTACCCTTGATGAATCTCTCTTTGAGGGCGAAATAAGTATTGGATTGAATCAGCCGATTTTTTATTGTTGTGGTGTTTTTACTTAGTTTAATATCTTATAATGTTCGTAATTTACGTATATATTACACAAACAATTAATTATTACTTGGACACATAGTCCGTTTTCTCGATTGTTTCGTGAATTCATTAGAAATTTTCTTCGCCCGATTGCAGATCTTCTCCGCAGCAATTTCACTGTATTCGTATTCCCATTGCTAAATAGGTATATAAAATTTATAATAAAAACCCCTAAAACGTTTATAAGGCATATTTTATTAGCAATACTGCTACGCACTCTCCAAACATAGCACACATTTCTTTCATATCCATACATTTTTTCATACACTCCCTTTCATTGCATTCCTTTTTCCCCTTTACTACTTCGTTCAACCATAGCTTGTGCGGTCTTCCTCTTCCTTTGCACCCACTCGTTGGCCTCATATACTAACTAAGATATTCTGCTTCTATCTATCAAGTCTCCAAATCCTAATCAGCCTGTCTAATCAAAACAATACATAAAATATTCAATGAAAAATCTACTCAAACTATTATTTTACATAGTTCTTCAACGATACTAGAAATAGGATAAGAAAGCCCTCTTACTTGAGCAGAAACGACCACCCCTATAAAATTGAACCTCTTCCTCAAAGAACCAATACGGCTGAACATCCGTTTTATAATAGGACCTCCGACCAATGAAACGCACTTTCCACAAAAATGTTCGAGCCTTTTCCTCCTCGAGAGCGTACATTTAAGGCGAAGCTGAAAGAAGCTGCACTAACTGGACAACTGGGATAAGTTTGGGAGAGCTACTTGACTTGCAATTGTAAAAACCATATTTATTTTGTGTTACCAACAAGGGTTTTAGTGCACCTGTTTCCCTCATTGTGTTATTATCGATTTACTGTTTTATTTTTTATTACTGTATTCTTAGATAGGGATGTTTGTTGAACTCTTGCCACCAGATGTAATAACAATTTTTATAAGTAGTTATAGCATTTACCTAGTTACAAATAATTTCTAAATTATCGCAAATAAATACCGGATATACTCTCAAAAGACAAAAAAGGAATCACTGGAAGAAGAATACTGTTAAGTATATCACAGGAACCTCAATGATAATATATCCGGGGCACCAATGTACGACAGACTAATTAACTTGAATCAACTTCATCTAGGTCATTCAGCCTTTCTCTTATTCCCAATTCATTCATTACCCACTCATGAAAATCAGTACCTTATGTTTTTGCCACAAATGCAGGGATGGTAATCTATCAAGGGGGCCGGGTATTATATTTCCATACGGGCCCATTCTGCGCTTCCGAGCCGACGTGATAGGTTTCATTAGATAGACCATTATGAATGGTTTGTAAGGAAAGCATGACCCTTTAGGTAAAAAATTCTTATTTATTGCTTGACTTCTGAAAAATCAGGAAGTTGCTTTTTTTAGAATGGAGGCCTTTTAAAGTGGGGGCCCGGACAGCGGGCATCCGTGGAAATTCCTCTCGGCCGGCCCTGCATAAATTCTCCACATATAAATCATTCCAACGTCTTTCAGTAAACTCACTTGCTTTGCTCCAACTTCTGCTTACTAAAGTAGGCCTAAGTACACCTTTAGACATTGCCATTTTCACATACTTGTAAATCTTGACTTACGAATTTAATTCGTTTTAGCTCGAAGTTCGTAACTCGGAAAGTTTGTACCTCGAAACCCTGTTTTCCATTGTATCCTTTCGTTTTTTCCGTTTCGCATCTCGAAATTAAGTTCATATCTATAGGTGAAAATAGAGATGGGAAAAAGTCTGTAGATCGAATAGTTCGTAGTAGCAGCTTTAGTAGTAGCTCAAGTTGAGATACCTTTGTATTTCCACAATTTCCCACCTTCAATCGCTGAGCCAATTCTATTCAGGTTTTGCAACGAATTAGCAATCCATCCCGTCGCAGAAACCCCGTCATCAACCACAGTAAACAGAAAAATAGCGCGAGGAAAACAAAGCTTAACATAGTCGAGGTATCAAAGTCGCAGAGAGGCTCAACATTATTGGATTTCCGTCGTCCTGAACCACGCGCGTTTGCCGCCAATTCGAAAAAAATCCCTGACCCAGTTTCTCTCGCGTCATCGCAAAGCGTGTCTGATACTTCCACAGAGATTAAATGTTGGCAAATATTTTCGGGGAGGACGGTCGGGACTTTTGATCAGAAATCTTCAGAAAGGAGCGTTTATTTACGCGGGACGGCCCTAGTTTTATAACGGCCGGGCCGTATTTTAAAAGAGGATTCGTGTGGGCGATGGGGAAAATATAGAGGCGTTGAATATTATGGCGGTGTCTGTTCCGCTTCCCGGATTGGAAATAGAACAGGAAATGCGTGGGACAGTATCGAAGCGAAATGCTTTTGGCGACCGATCGCTTGCTGCAGCTTTAGCGAAGTTCCGAGAAAAGAAGATGTTTCCCAATTACTACCCACACCGGCGCATAGAGCGGTGTGGGTGGGGTGAGCGGTGGCGCATATATTGTGCCTTAGATTGAAGATGAGGAGTGTGCTAAAAGACTGAGTTAGGGAACACGAATTCCGGAAGAAGCGTCACTTTCACCGATTACAATTTCGCAACTCTATGAATGTCTCAGAACGGAAGCTCACCGCATTCATTGAAAACTGTACACCAAAGAAAAAGTTATAATTAGCTGGAGATATATTCGCTGGGGAGTTCGGGATACATTCGGACTTCCACGAAGAGAATGAGAAAGACACCTGGAATCCATAATTACATCCACTCAACCAGGAGCAGTAAGAAGTCTTTTGTGGTAAAGTAAAAGTTAAAATGATACCACGAATGTTTCTTTTCGATAATCACGCTAAGCCTGCCTCTACACGTTCAAGATTAAGAAATGTTGAGGAGAACGTTTATAAGATACAGAGAAAATATGGAGCTCGATTTTAGATTTTGAGAAAAGTGTTGAAAATTTTTTTCCTTTTACGTTTCTCTTTGGGAATATTCCTAGCCGCACGACTTCACCTCGTCTCTTTTCTTGCATTATCCTTAAGAGGGGTTCCTCTTTCAATCACTTTGCGGGGTCGATGCATCTATGAGGTCGTGGCAGTGGACGACAATTCTTGTTCAGACTAACCACTCACCTATACCTAAAAATCCTCTCAAATGGCGTACCAAAACAATGTAGTAAAATAGCAAGATATCTCAATGGGTAGAGCAGTAGCCCGGAAATCTGAAGACCCTTGTTCGAATCCCGGTACCATAAGAATTTTTCATGTCCCTTCTTTCTTGGAAATACCAAATATTTAATTGCCAATATTTTCGATCAATCGGAAAAGTTCCAGAACTTCCCTTAACTTTGTCCAGAAATATTTCTGGCTTTCGTCCCTCAAAAACGCAACTCCTCGAATAAAATGATTATAACAAAGCAAGGAAGAAGGAGTACTTGAAAATAAATCATTGTAATAATGAATATATGATGAATATCCCAACGTTTCATCCAAAGCGAATCACCGATAGAATTTTAGGCCAATAACGTCCATGAATATCAGAAAAAATCCAAGGCTTTTTCCTTTCGAAAATTTTCAATTTTATTATCCTTTCCTTCCTTGAGAATTTCATATATTTTAACCTCAAAATAGAAGCATAGGAAAATGTATAAAGTGAGAAATAACAATGAAAAAAAGTGAGAAATAGCCAATGAAATTCAACATCTTTCCTTGCTTCTAATTAATGAGAGTAAATCAACAAAATGACAATTTAGAAAGATTTTCAGTAATCGTCCAGCGTAAGGTAAGAACTGGTGCGAGAATAGCATTGTTTCTAGGAAATACTGTGAGGAAAAGCAGATTCTGAGTAAAGAGCCAACAAACTCTCTCAAATAATGGTATCTTTAGTTTACCCTAGGGATGTGCACTTGGAAGAAATGTATCGACTTGGAACGAAAACCGGATCTAACTGTTCTAGATCAAAGAGAGCCCTTGTACTGCGGAAGGAACGCATCACTGTGGAAACGTAAACAAGAGCCCGCTTCTTGAAACAGCCTCATCAGTGGCGAGAAGACCAAATTAAAATTGGCTCGTTTCAAGAAGGATCGGTGATGTACCAGGAGGTGACGAATCAAAATCCGAAAGTGTGCCTTATTAAGAGTTTCAGAGCTGTAGACAGTGGAACGTTTAATTGAGAAGACTTTGAAACCTGAATTGCCTGAATTGCTCTACTGTTTCCGGCACTACAATTGTACACCACAGATTAACAACTTTTCGCCGAATACTGATGCAGCCGTCTTCTTGGTTTCCAATCCAAATCGTACCTAACCTAAGAGCAATTTTTCCCAGGGGATATTTCACCCAGCACTTGCTTCTTTTAACGGTATTCCAAGAAGGATTTGCGATACCGCTTCTGGAATTCCACATGGAAAAACCCTGAGGATTTGCATTTTTGCTATAAATTTCCGAACACTTCAGATAATGAGCTAAGTCTTGACTTCTAAACGGTCCTAAGTTCAATGCCAGATCATTTAGATAGCAGTCCATGAAAAGTTCGTGTTTATGTAATAATAATAATAATAATAAAGTCTTTATTAAAGGCGAGATTGAGACTAAAAAGTATCCTCTTATATCTAACCCTTTGTCGTTTTAAAAATGAGTGAAGATAGAGAGAACAAACGGCAATAAAAAAACAGAAAAGGAAGAAACTACAGAGTGGATTTTAAAAAAGCGGAGGAAAAAAGACCGAGCAGTGCAAAGAATGGAGAAGTTTAATAGAACTTTGACTTCATCAATTTCGAATCTGAAGATGAGCTACCCTAAGTCTCGGTCCAAAAAGCCCGTAGAATTTTCATCGTAGAGGAATCCTCTTTCCAGTATCCTCCACTTACGCCTCCAGTACGCTTCCACTCGAAAAACATCTGCCCATGAGCAGAGAACAGCTGCATACGTAATGCTAGTAGCATTAAATCGGACGAAACACTCGTCTTCTGGACTCGAACCAGATATCCCGCGGAAGGGAGATGATTTTCAAACCGCTATCTCTGTTCACATAGCAACAAGAGGTGAGCTCTTAAGGCACCCTTGGGAACGAGAGAAGAGGGGAATAATATGTCACGCGGGGGAAAGGGAAGGAGAGTATTAACCTCGCAGTCAGAAGCGGAAAGCTTAAACGCCAACCAGGCGCAGGGGACGAAATACTATCAACATTTTCAAAGAAATAGAGCTGAACGATCCTGCTACCATTTCCTGATGAATGGAATATTTTTCATTTGTCTTTTGGTGCAGAATAGCGAAGAAATGTATCTTTTACTTAATTTTCTCTCGGTCTTGTTAATGGCAGTGATAATATGGAAGCCACTGAGGTATCAGTGATGCTGAATCATGGCACTGATTAAGGTCTCTCCATTTTGAATACTATGAAAAGTGTTAGTCGTAGAGTCATTGTGCTTCATTACGTGGACTTGTTCCGCTTATAGCATTCTGGCTCAGTGAGGAAAGCAATGGCAAACAACCTCACTCCTCACTCTGCCGAGTCGCCTCAGCCCCCTCTCCAAAGCTTTTCGTTGCTTATGGTGGAGGGATGAGGTTCAAACCAGCTTTCGGGCTGCTCGACCGCTAAACGGAATTGAAAAAATGGTATCAAAACGAACGAATGTGTAAAATTCTCTCCAAACTTTTGGCTCCATAGGGATAGCCTTGCGGGCAACGGCTCGACTTCGGTGAAAGCGGTCCCGGGTTCGATTCCCGGTGGGGGTCTACGTGCGAAATGACCTAAGCTGTCGAAGCACTTTTAACAATACTACTACTACTTTGGCTCCATTATATAAGAAATTGTTGTACCGTAGATCAACATCCTGCCACAGTTTCTGTTTACATAAAAGACATGAGAAACAAGCTTTCAAGCTCATGGATCAAGGCTTGCACACAGAGGATATAGAACTCTGATGTTTCGCACTTACTCATATGATAAATGGTGTTTTTCACCTCGTCCCCAAGCACCAAATACTCACCTGTAAAGAAAAGAAGAAAATTATTGTAAAACATGAATAACAATGCTTTCATTTGACATACTTGAGTTAAATATTCATACATCCATTATTGAATAACAGATTGAGCACTAGAAAGAATAATTTACTCTGCGCGAAATTTTTGCAAAAAAATTGATAGAACGATATANGTTCATGCTAAAAGATGATTAAGAAAGCTGTGTATAAAAAGAAAATTACAAAATCAATAGTAATATAACAAAATTACAAATTAATAATAAAATAAAATCATAAACAGGAAAAACTGCAATAATAAACCATGAGGAAATAATTGATAAAACAGAAACATCAGATAAAACATTCAAACGAAATTACAAAAATAAAATAGCATAAAAAAGTGGTAACTGCAAGAATACACTGCAAGAATGTAAAGGATGTTGGAGAAGAGGTAACTTTGCACGGCATATTTGACTGAAACCCAAGGATAAAGAGGCGTATAAAGACACGTTTGGGAAAGTGGGAGACCTGGGTTCGAGGCCCAGTCATGTCGCTATTTTTACACACGTTAATCTTCGGAATGTATATCTCTTTTTTTATAATCCACAGAGTTTATTTATTTCGCATAAATTAATCATACATTACCAAAAAATAACTGACAGAAGCACTGATACAACGCCAAACGAATATGAATAATTATCCCAAAAGTAATAATTTATTTTTCATTTTCCCGCTGTTAAACTACACCACTTAACTAATCTTTAAATTTTTAATTCCGGAAATAACAAGGTTAAGGGTTTAAGTGATAAGGCGTGCACCTAGGAAAATTCCCAAGAGAAACGGACATGAAAAAAGTCTGACGTGACCTGGACTGGACCGTGTAGAAATGTTCTGGTGGTATAGCTGAATGGGTAGGGCAACCAACCGCCAGTTGGGAGATCCGGGTTTGAGTCCCGGTCCCGTCAGACTTTGTCCGATTCTCCTCTGGAATAGCAAGGATAATATGATAAAGCGGCGTATTTCTGCTTATACACTTCAGAAGAATGAAGCTCCAATTCTAAATAACCCAAACGTTAATAATTCACATTGGTTAATGAAGGTGAACAGCAACACTTCTTCGACGATCTAAAATTTGCCAAAAATTTGTTTATGTTTTATAGGCGATAAAGTGAAACAGCTTGCGTTCAAGAGGGAAGCGAGCAAATGTGAGAGTATAAGCATTACATCGCCTCGAGATGCTGATAAAACATTCCAAGGCACTTTACTGGATCGGGTAAGGGCAAGGGCATAAACCGAGCGAGGAAGCGTGAAGAGAGAAAGCTATATACGGAAAACACTGGGGATGTTGGGGAATTAAATTGGCTGAGTAAGAGCAAATAGACGTGGAAAGTGGAACAGCATTTGAAGAGTGACAAAACATAGGAACGCCATTTAGAAACATGAGGAAACTGGGGCAAACATTTTTATTTTTTTATTTAATAATTCGTTTCAATTTGGTCGCTGGACCAAGTGGCAACGGTAAGAAAAATAATAATTCAATTATCCGGCATTCGCCCAAAATCGGGAGGGGGGAAAACCCTAAAAACCTTCCGTGGTAGTATAAATCTTTTCAAATCTAGTTTTATACAAACACCTACACAGAATACAGATAAAATCAAATAGAAATTGTTGATACGTAAAATTTTGCATTATAAATAAAAGATCTGAAATACAATAATAATAATAATTTATTGGTAACAGATTAAGAAAGAACCCAATTACATTATATACAATAAAAAAGATGGGAAAAATATATATAGAAAGTCATATACTTATGACAGCCATATGCTTATGATAATAAAAGCGATTAAAAAATTGCTGATCAGATAAATAAATAATCAAATTTTATACATCTTTAAGCTTCTTTTTGAAAACTTTAACTTTTTTTGCATTGGAACAAGAAGTTCTCCAGTTAAAACGTTCCATTCCCTTATACCTCTATTGATCAATAAATATTTCGTCTAGCCTATTTCTGTTCACGTTCCTTAATTTTTACTTGGTATCCTAGCAATGACGTGGAACGAGACATCTCACAAAGATATGTTTTAAACTCCTTAATTGAAAGAACTATTCATAAAGTAATATTTTAACGAATTTTCCCAGGTAAGGGGTTGAATCTTCTAACGTCTAACGTGGATTTCAATTCCAAATCCTTTACAACTCAAATAGAAATGACAGTTACAATTTATTACAATTACAATTTATACTTGGACTTCGGCATATTATATTATGCGCTACTGTGATTTTATTTTAATTTCAAATTTATAATGCAAGAAAATGATGATGATCATCAATAACAGGTGACAAATAATCTAAAGGCAACGACGCACAGTGAGCTAGAATCGAAAAAACTTGCCAAAAGTTTCTAAAATTCACATTTATCCTTATTATGATTTAACCAAATTCTACTAGATCAGCCTGTTTTGATTTACCTGAGGAATTTTTCTACTTCAACCCCATGCCGAATCCATAACAGGAAATTGTGAGGTAAACACGATGCAATTTTATAAACCTGCTCTTATTTCAGCAAAATAAAAAAAACACGAAGAAAGAAAAACCAAGAAATCAAATTTTCGAATTAAAGAAATAATAATAAAAGAACGTAGCAGGTAGTTGATAGAGCAGATATAGCTAATAGCAGATATAGCTCGTGCATTAGTCCAGTTGGCTACAGCTCGCTAATATACACTTTCGGTAAACTTTCCTCAATTATCCACGAACTAAATGGTAACCTTGGAAACTGAAAACCGGGACAGAATAAAAACAGTTGCCGGTTAAGGGATTTGAATTTTTTGTTCGAGACCGGTTCTCTCCCAGACAAAAATAAAGGCTTTCTTAAATTTTCGGTTCCGTTTTGGTATATCCGCTATACCCAAAACATTCTAAGAACTCACCAGAGCGGTGCGAAACACTATTCGATAAGTTCTGCAGTAAGAAATCGGGAAATATCCGCGTAACGAGAATTAGTTTGGAGTAAGACCGATAGGATTCGCGGGAGGCGGCGGGAAAAGGAGCGTAAGATGATACGGAGACATTTTTGCGGATGGGTGAGCAGGGAACGGATGGCGTGGGTGTTTGGTGAGGTACGGATTGAAAGGGGGGGGGATAAAGGTCAGGTAAGGGTCACAAAGACAGATGAGGATTGTTTTTTGGCGGTTCGTGAGGGATGAAATAAGCTCCGTCGCCTAGCAACAGGGAATCGCCCTAGTTCCCAATTACATCCTCACCGCCGCAGAAACAGAATTTGACGATTGCTGAAGGTTGGCAACAAGAGGGTTGCGAAATCCCCTTAAGAGAGGAAAAATGCTTCTTATGGCGGATTTGGGCAGGATCTGGTGATGGGCCAATACAGTCAGTCGTTGAGTAACGGCCACGTTCGGTTCCGACGGTCAGGTCGCAAATCGATTTTGACGTAAGTCGGGTATTCATAATTTCATGGTAATTTAGACAACAGTAATTTTACATGCCATTCTCTTCCAACGAAATAGTTGTAAATCTAATTATAAAGCATCCGAAACTTGGATAATATTACATTAACGATAAAAGAGAGGTTAATTATAATATTCGTATTTATGTGAGGGGCAGATTTACAATTAAATGCGATGGGTGCTAGGTAAGGCCCTTAACCACGTTGTGGCTCCAATAAGACTGCTAATAAATTCTCAATAGTAAATTGTTCTGGATTTTCGCAGCAAGTAAGAATTTTGTATTTGAGTAAGTCTACATAATGCTTTTATAGAATATATTACATAGTTTATGTCACTATACAATGTTAAATATTCTATCCATCATTCTTGGTAATTCATAGAAATACCATGTTTGTAATTCAGAACTCTTTGTTTATTTTTGCTACAGTGAAGTGACAGATTTCTAAGGGGTGTATATTTGTATATTTTATGAAATAATCCGAGTTTTAATTTATAATTCCCAGTAGATCATTGAGTCTAGGGCCTTTGATAGCGTAAATCAGTCCTAGTTTATTTCACCTTTTTTTAAACTATGTCATGACATTTAATTACACAGCATAAATGTATATACACATATTTAACAATTACCTCAATTAGCTATTTTTAGAAAGTTTACTGTTCCGCCACAAATGAAAGGAATAAGTAATAATCATTGGATGCCAACAGATTCACTCCAAATAAATGGTTAAGTACATTTAGAACACCCACCATTACTTATTCTGCGACCAATTCAGCCACCAATTTACTTTGGATAGGAGAAAGGTTTTTGTAATTTATTCTCCTAAAGTTACGCCCTAAATCATTAGCTATACATGTCTCCATCGATGTAATACTATATGCGATCGTATAAAATACGGTCTTGTAACATAATAATAGTGGAAGCATTGCTAAAAGCCCTACGACAGCTAAGTTCATTTCGCGTGTATGGAATTCCACCGGGAATCGAACCCGGGACCGCTTTCACCACACGCTAACACGCTACCCACTTGGGTATCCGGGAGTCCCGTAATTACAATTTTTCAGTTGCAATAGAACATCGGTAATTGCAACAAACTCGAGATCTCGGGATTTTTCAATCACGTTGAAAGCAATAAAGAATATCATACGTCTTCATTCAGGGAGAGATTGAGACTAAAAAGTATCGTCTTATATCTAACCCTCTGTCGTTTTAAAAATGGGTGAAGATAGAGAGAACAAACGGCAATAAAAAAACAGAAAAGGAAGAAACTACAGAGTGGATTTTAAAAAAGCGGAGGAAAAAAGACCGAGCAGTGCAAAGAATGGAGAAGTTTAATAGAACTTTGACTTCATCAATTTCGAATCTGAAGATGAGCTACCCTAAGTTTCGGTCCAAAAAGCCCGTAGAATTTTCATCGTAGAGGAATCCTCTTTCCAGTATCCTCCACTTACGCCTCCAGTACGCTTCCACTCGAAAAACATCTGCCCATGAGCAGAGAACAGCTGCATACGTAATGCTAGTAGCATTAAATCGGACGAAACACTCGTCTTCTGGACTCGAACCAGATATCCCGCGGAAGGGAGATGATTTTCAAACCGCTATCTCTGTTCACATAGCAACAAGAGGTGAGCTCTTAAGGCACCCTTGGGAACGAGAGAAGAGGGGAATAATATGTCACGCGGGGGAAAGGGAAGGAGAGTATTAACCTCGCAGTCAGAAGCGGAAAGCTTAAACGCCAACCAGGCGCAGGGGACGAAATACTATCAACATTTTCAAAGAAATAGAGCTGAACGATCCTGCTACCATTTCCTGATGAATGGAATATTTTTCATTTGTCTTTTGGTGCAGAATAGCGAAGAAATGTATCTTTTACTTAATTTTCTCTCGGTCTTGTTAATGGCAGTGATCATATGGAAGCTACTGAGGTATTAGTGATGCTGAATCATGGCACTGATTAAGGTCTCTCCATTTTGAATACTATGAAAAGTGTTAGTCGTAGAGTCATTGTGCTTCATTACGTGGACTTGTTCCGCTTATAGCATTCTGGCTCAGTGAGGAAAGCAATGGCAAACAACCTCACTCCTCATTCTGCCGAGTCGCCTCAGCCCCCTCTCCAAAGCTTTTCGTTGCTTATGGTGGAGGGATGAGGTTCAAACCAGCTTTCGGGCTGCTCGACCGCTAAACGGAATTGAAAAAATGGTATCAAAACGAACGAATGTGTAAAATTCTCTCCAAACTTTTGGCTCCATAGGGATAGCCTTGCGGGCAACGGCTCGACTTCGGTGAAAGCGGTCCCGGGTTCGATTCCCGGTGGGGGTCTACGTGCGAAATGACCTAAGCTGTCGAAGCACTTTTAACAATACTACTACTACTTTGGCTCCATTATATAAGAAATTGTTGTACCGTAGATCAACATCCTGCCACAGTTTCTGTTTACATATAAGACATGGGAAACAAGCTTTCAAGCTCATGGATCAAGGCTTGCACACAGAGGATATAGAACTCTGATGTTTCGCACTTACTCATATGATAAATGGTGTTTTTCACCTCGTCCCCAAGCACCAAATACTCACCTGTAAAGAAAAGAAGAAAATTATTGTAAAACATGAATAACAATGCTTTCATTTGACATACTTGAGTTAAATATTCATACATCCATTATTGAATAACAGATTGAGCACTAGAAAGAATAATTTACTCTGCGCGAAATTTTTGCAAAAAAATTGATAGAACGATATAAATACGTTAAAATAATTAAAGTATGTTTAGATTTAATTGGTACAGCAGACAATGAACAATGAAATATACTTATTGTACACAGGTTTTGTTTTGACTGTTGCACCTTAATGGAAGAAAATCTGAAGGCACTTTCAAGGAATAATTTTTATCATAATTGTGTTAATCGAACTTGTAATTCATTTTTCAAATTTTTGCGGTGCAGCTGACTTGTATTGGCGAAACATTAGTGCTCCGAAGTGCACCGGTAAAAACGCTGCTCTATACCGAAGGCATTTATGGCTAGATAAAATTTCCTCATAGGCTCGATATATTATCTTGAATTTGCAGAACTAATTAGGTTTTTTATCAAAAAAATCATAGGGGATCATCGACATCGAATATCGTAACATTATAACAGTATGTAATTAACTAGAAACGCTGTGAGTACGAGATCGTTTTCTGCAGAAGATATAGGCAAAAGAAGCGGGAAAATGTCTATTTAATGTTTTAGTGTTTTATATTTCCTTAATTCTCCGTAAATAATTTTTCTATCAAAAATTCTTACTTAAACTTTCAAACAATTTCACTTTTTGGATGTTTTCGTTTTATTCCTTTCCTTTCACTTTTATCGTTTTAGCGTATCAGTTTTAGTTAATTTTTTACGGTACTGCTCAAGTGATTTCCATGTACACAGTTTCCTTCACATTTTTAGCTTGTATACTATCAGGGTTTTCACACCACTATTTTTTCTGGGCGTTTTCCCGCTGTGGACACTTGTTTTCTAAAATATTACCAAAGAATTTATGTCCATAAATCCTTCCCAAGTATTCTCCTTTAATTCCATTTAAAAATGTATTTATAAAATTCATTAATTTCTAAGACGACAATTTATATATAGCAGACTTTTTAGTCTCTATCTCTTCATAATAAAGATCTTAATAAAGTAAAGGCGTGAAAATATCAATGTATTCACCTCCTGAACTTCAGTATTTCGAATTAAGATGCTGAGATAGGCAGGAAGCTATAGATTTCGAGAATCTACTAAAATGTCGCCGTTCCTTCAGAATTGGTATACGCAATGGTCGACAGGAGTTAAAGCTCTCTATATACTCTTATATAGAGAGCTTTAGACAGGAGTCAGGTTAAAGCGCCGACTAGTGCCAATTTCCGAAAGCTGAGATCGTCATCGAAACTGAGCGCCAAAGAATTGAGGACGCACGTCTATTCGCGTTTCTACCGTTCGAGGAAAAAATGAGAAACGAAATGCACCTCCAGAACAAAAAAAAGCTTTTATTTTGTTCATTTTTTAGAAAGAGGATTCTTCTGCTGGAACAGTGCCATCCGCTGAACAAGAATGATGCGGATGAAAGGGAATGCATGGTTAACGTCATTCAATTTTTTCTTTCCCGGCGGGAAAACGGGTCCGTCCCGCCCTCTCTGCCAAACGGGAAAATTGCAAATCGGCGGAATTGGTGAAAACTTCACAGACGAAAAGGTCTTTTCGCCCCGATTGCTTCCTATTCACATGAAACAATTCGTGAAATATTTCAAAGTCGGCGACAAACGTTTCCTAAATCAGAAAAGCGACTCACAATAGGTCTGGAATTATTCAGCGACTGCTGCAGATTCATGAAAAGGTAAAACCGATTGAATATACAATATGAAAATCTGGATGTTCGTAAATAAAATTTTCCGAAATATAGTTTGTGTTTGTAGTAAATAAATTGATTTAGTTTGCAAATATTATTTACTTAATTTACAAATTTTGTAATGTTTGAGCGGCTTTTCTGTAGTGCGTTATCTTTTGAACCGTTCTTTAATAGGTGGCATTTAATCGTGGGTACTTGTTTGTACTGAAAAGATTACTATTATAACATGTTACTCAGAATAGTGGTTCAGAACTATGTGGCAGTTTAAAATTGATGTGGTCAAGCGTCACTTGGTGGAATGTTTGGTGGCATTGGTGGCCACTTGGTGGCAGTTTGTTGACTAATGGATACTCAGATATAGAAATATTTGGACCAAAAATACATGTAATTATGACTAACAGTATTACTGTTAGACATGAACTTATGCAATTGAAATAGATTGTACAGGAAGAGTATGTAGAGAAAATTTGATATGTCAGGAGAGCAAGCAATACAGTATGACGAAGTTCGAACTGCAACATTCTACTCCGATAAGAATGCCTCGGTTATGTATTTTGTTTATTCGTATAGGCTATCCAAGTGTATTGAGAACAGAAGAGACAGACAATATATCTACGAAGTGAAAGAGACGAACAGGAAAAATGATACATGACGGAGTTGGCCAAAAAGAAGAGGAAGACCGAGAAAATAATGGCGGTGTATTGTGAGGCTCCGCGACAATTGGGCGCGCGACTACTGAGCGCGTGGCAACTGAGCGCGAGCGACAATTAAGCGCGTCTCACCACTAAACGGTAACCTATGTTATAATAATATCTGACAATATGACAAATAGCGTAGATTGTCAAACACTGTTACGTTTGAATATTTCTTTGCTTGACCACTGATAACAGCAGAATTCCGTTCAAATTTCATCGGCAGTATTTCTGTTTACTTTTAAATATATAGTACATAAATACTTTTTTCTTTAATTTAAAGATCCTTAAATCACGTTTAATACTATTTTAACATTCTAATTTTATATGAATGTTATTTATATTAAACAACATTTATATTAACACAGTTCTAAACCAATTGAGCGCGTCCCACAGCTTAATTTAAAGTAAAACTATAATATATTAATTTCTGACAACCTGACGAAAAGCATAATTTGTCAAACATTGTTATAGTCATATGAGAAGCGCTGAATTGTCACGCGCTCAATTGTCGCACGCTCAATTGTCACGCGCACAATTGTCGCGCGCTCCATTGTCCGGACAAGGTGTTGTGAATGACATTCTGAACAGCGGTGAATATGGAATCAAGGAATGATAAGTAATAACTTGTGTCACCATCCAAATATCATGTTCCACATAGGGCAACTAGACACATCTCTTCTCAATGACCCTACATTTACTACTAACCATCGGTACTCCCTACATCACCCCAATGACCGTTTAAGACTATGACGTATGTCTCTTCCTTAAAAGAAAGTAAATCAAACTTAATGTAAATAATTTTGTATTTTCTAAATATTTCTTTGAGTTAGCAGCGTGTATTTGTTATAAACGCATTCGTGTATATAAATGTTGATTTGTTATATTTTATTGTTTGAAATTCACTTCAAATTGGTGCTATCGCTGTTTGTAAACCAATCAGGTAAATAAATAAAATGAAAATGCATGAAAAGCAAACGCATAATGTCAACCAGATTACTCAATCCAATCTGCATTCTGTGGCACATCAAATATCGAAAAATCGCCATAAATCTCATCAAATGAATGAAAATGGCGTGAAAAGTGCCCTTCTGGAGAGGATTACGGGATTCTAACGGGTGTCGGACAATCCAACAGAAACGAAAACTAACGTCCACTAACGCACACGCGCTCTTTCTCCATCTTGGATTCGAATGTTGAAATGGAATATCAAATCAGCACTACATATACATAACAGTGGATGTTCTTTATACCTCTCGGTGAAATCCAATCTCACGGAGAGCCTCATTAAAGGATAAAAGTGTTGGATAATTGGAAGTCTGATACATACGTAAGCGATGCCATTTCCAAGTCCTAAATGTCACCGCCATTACGGTCCATACCGAAAGCTAACAATTTGGCTTCATTACGAGTACACCATTATTAGTATACTAATTGACCGTTTCGTAATTTTATTTATACAAATAGATTGGTCGACCGCGATCGAATTATAAGTCAGGCGTGGGTCTTATTCTAGCTCAGATAATTTTTTCGAGCTTAAATCTTATTCTCTAACAAGGAGTAGTTGGCCAAACGATGTCGAGAACCATGGTGAGACCTATTTCATATAAAAGCAGACAGAGTGAAAGTAAAAAGAGCGATGGGTTTCTTCCCCATAGGCCCGGGTTCGAGAGAAAATTCACAAGAAACAAATTCATATTTCTCAGTCATCCGTAGACTTTCTGGCGAAGTGGTAGCGAGCTGGGAAGTGGGATCGATGGTCAGCGATGCAAGTCCTCTCCATAAAAATTCTTTTTTCTTCTCTTTTACTTTTCTCTTTTCGTAGTAAATGGTATTGTTATAATAGCAATTACTGTGAACGATTGTTTTTCCGTTATTTCTATTTTTAACTGGGCGAGAAGCCGTAAATACGTTCGTAAAATGATATTTAACCAATTAATCCAAACCTCGTAAGTCGTACTCCCACGATATTTCTATGAAGAATAAATCACATGATGGTGATGGCATTGTGAAAAGAAAACATCTGGAAAGTTGATGCGGAAGCGAGTGATATTTAACATACTTGTACTCTCATTGGAGACATTTTACGGTAGGAACCTTGTATAGCCATCTGCAAAACCTTGGAAATTGAGTAAATATGAATTTCTTTCTTGTCAATTTTCTCTCGATCCCGGGCCTATGGGTAAGAAATCCATCACTCTTTTTACTATCACTCTGTCCACTTCTATATGAAGTAGGTCTCATCGTGGTTCTCAACATCGTTTTGCAAACTGCTCCTTGTAAGACCTATGCGATTTATATCGGTTCGACTAACGACCTAGCAGTAGTTTTGCAGTGGCGTAAATGGTACTGGCAACGCTAGAATGCTCACAATTGACTTACGTCCGGATAGACTGACGNATGAAGTAGGTCTCATCGTGGTTCTCAACATCGTTTTGCAAACTGCTCCTTGTAAGACCTATGCGATTTATATCGGTTCGACTAACGACCTAGCAGTAGTTTTGCAGTGGCGTAAATGGTACTGGCAACGTTAGAATGCTCACAATTGACTTACGTCCGGATAGACTGACGACCCATCTGTCGGGAACAAACGTGGTCAACGACTAACTGTATTCTGTCCTTTTCTGACATTTAGGACATTTTATTTCTAATTGCTGTGTAACGTCGTGAAATAATGAAATATACCATTTTGTTTACTGTACAGATTTAACCTTATCTTTTCCTTAAGTGTTAGTTAACTATCTGTAGCTTTCGCAGGTTTTTCACATTCCCCTTCGTGTGGGTGTTTTCCTGCTGTGGTGTATTTTTCCTAAGTTATAGCTTAGGTTTTTAAACCCACAAAGAAGTTTCCATCTATGCCCTTTTTTAAAGCTATCTCTTTTACACTTCACATGACGAAGGGTTGAATGTAAGAAGGGACTTGATAGTCTCAATTTCGCCCAAATAAAGTCGCATTATTATTATTATTGTTGTTGTTTCCTGAATAACGCAAGTTCCAATCATCATCAAAATCACCATCATTATCATCATCATTATTTTAGTTATTATGGTCTCCTAGGAAATGGATATTCTCTGTGCCTAGTCAAGAATAGTCACTTATCTAAACCATGACGTGCAAAAAGGAAGGACGATGTATGTATGATTCTTAAACCCATCATCACCATCAATGTGCATACTTATGTGTTTCGATATACTTATTATATGTATAAACAATTATAATTGGCTCGTATATAATTATATTAAGTACGTTAACTTAATTAGGTTACCTGCATACAAAGTTTACATTCCGTAAAGTTTCGTCTTGTTCTTGATTACAACCGGCCAGATCTTAGTCACATTATTATTATCATTGTTATTACATGAACAGGGGTAGTTGCAATTCCAATTCACTAAGAAACGTTTTTCTCTGACATACGCAAAAGCTTGAAGAATTTATTACACGTCGGTAAACCCCAGGAAGGCGTAATGCGCTGTCTCTTCCATTTTCTACCTTTTGATCTTCTCTAATGATGTACTGAGCCCATTCACGGAGATGCCAGGGAATGTATCACAATTGCAAGTAAACTGATTACATCCTTCTTCTCGAAGCTCTTTGTAGTATGGAGAAGCGGTTTTCTCTCCACAGATACCTCGTGTCATTCCCTCTCAATTTACCGCAAATTAGGTAGCAAGAAGGGAGGACTGAATCAATGGATAAAGGAATTTACGATGCTATTCCAGAGAAATTTTACATACAATACCATTCCTGATTATGTGTTTCAGAGACTTCATAACAGCCAAAGATCCTATTTACAANACATTTTTAGCCGGTGAAAGACAGTTGGACTTTGGAAGGCTTCTAACTAATTAGCGGCGACTGGAAATTGAAGCGGAGATATTGATTTACCAACAATTACCTTTGCACTGTTTGGGTTTCGCCAGTTATTTTTAGTCACGGAAATATTGCGGACTTTTTCTGCAGGCTAAATATACCTCATTCAAACCAACACCCACGTTGGCTGAGGAACCTTTAAAGGTCGGGAGTTACGGGGATCTAATTCTGGTTGAGAATCCCTCAGTCGAAATGCTTGGCACCAAGGTTTTATCGGAAATTGAATAAAATAGTTATGAAAATGATCAAATAGCAAACTATCACACTATGTAAGTAGACGCTGCTATCCATAATTGTTCGGGTGCTAAAAACTCTACTCGAAGCTGATAAGAAAGGAAAGGAAGAAAGGAAGAAAGATCCCCAGTTCTCCCCATTGAATTTCAACGGTATATCAATTGGTAAATAACAAATGGTTACTATGATACTAATGATAACTAAACAGAATAATATCTTCAAACGAACGGGAATAAAATTTAAGGTATTAAATAAGTAAGTTGCATGTGGTTTGAAAATAAATATAGAAAATTATTTTTGTTTTTAAAACAATTTTCTGTTGAAATGACAGATTGACTGTACGAAATGATACATCTCCTCGGACAATAATCCTCTTATTATATTCAATGATAATAACGAGACCTGCCTTTTCCCCCTTGGATGAGATATATATTTCCACATTTATGGAGAAGGTTACAGGTTCAAAGACTTCACTAATGAAGGACATCTGAATGGTGAACGTCAGAAAAAGAGGGGTCCGTTACAATGAGCGAGACAGAGGGAAATAATCGACACACACGCTATGGAAATGGAACATCGCCTGATTAGATGCAGCGAAGGGGAAAAAACAAATGTGCCTGGCAAAGTGAACGCGTCATCACGAGCGATGCTTCCGCTCCCGCCCTTCGATGCACGTGCCAGAACTGCCTCAAGTAAAACCAAAATTAAAAACTATAAAGCTGTTGGGTGGAAAGCACGTGCCGTAGGGCAATAAAGGAAGGAAAGATGGGAAGTGGACGAATTTAGGGACTGGAATTTCGAAATCTGCGTAACGCATGGCGTTGGTAAAACACTCCGTCCTATTACAGCTGGAAGAGTCAGGATATATATGTATCTCATACGCTTTATATACTCTTATATTATGTGACGCTAACGTAGCAATTTTATAGAGGAAAATTACGTGTTAAAAAATAAACTAATCAAAGCATATAATATGATAATTAATAAATAATAAAACAACAAAAATATAAAAATTAATATAACAATAATTAA
>KZ309001.1:205764-252989 GCA_000376725.2 Ladona fulva
TTTAATAATATAACAGCGATAAAATTGTAAAATAATACTAATATAATAACAGTAAAAATTGTAAAAAATAATACCAAATTAATAGTGAAGTTATAAAAAATAATAAAATAAAAATAAAACAAAAATTACCCTTTTTCAAAATTGTTCACATCTAAACAATTTCTTTACAGAAGTTTACCTACTCACTGTAAAAAATATCCTCCCTGACGACAGAATTCAATTCAACATAAGAAATATTTCAGAACTGTCATCGAAAAATATTCAAGGAGATGGTCACGAACTGATGGAAAGAATTATATCCTTCGCGAAGGTTGCGGGACTCTTTCTGAGATCGTGAGGGAGATCTTAGTACAGAGTTGGAGAACCTTGGTCTTTTTGGTCGCTCAATGAAACCTTTTCGTCAACTCTTGAAAATTATATACCATTGCAAATAATTTAATTCCAATTGTACTACCTTAAGTTACTTGAGAATAAAATTAAATATATCCCATTCCAATACGTTAAACTAGCCGTTAAATTATTTTCTTTTCTACAATTTCTATGTGACAAATATTGATTGTTGGAAAATCCGCGACTCATGAGCGACCTAATGATTCCCCGTGCAGCTGAATTGTTTCCCCTGCGACCAAATGGTACGAGTGTCTGTCCGATAAAAAAGATTCCCCGGCCCTAAATAAATATTTTAATAGGCCTACGAGATATACTCCTAAGTCTGTTTCACTTTACTCAAGTAAGGCAAAACGGTATTTTTAACACAAGTTACATGACTAATACATAGCCAATATATTTTTTGATGACAGGATAAGAAATGGCTCCAGTTTCCATAACGCCTTCACTGAATCACCACCACTACAACATTAGCAAGTAGTACAGATAAGGTGCATTTCAAAATCGTGATAACCTCACAATATGAACTTTTAAAGAATTCCATCTGCACTTTCATAGGATGCGTAATCATATTACTCTTACATAAAAACAAAATATTTTTCTGTGAACTACATCACGAGGAAACAAACACATTTCAATGTAGTTATCACTGCACCAATATTATTTCCATACCCCTCTCTAAATCCAATTTCGATTGAATGTCCCGTTATGTAATTTTATCATTTGTCTAATTTTTAGCAGAATACGCACGCGTTATTCTCCAGGAAACAAAGCGAAATTCAAACGAACGGAAGGCTTTCTTTGATTTCTTTTCCATGACAATAAAAATCGTTACCACAGGAAACCATGGAAACCAATATGATTACTGCGGACGATGACATCCCTTGGAAAAGATGAGCGTGTGAAGCTATAAAAATGCCACCCGCATTGAAGTTTATTCCATTTTTCCAGAAGACACAAATGACTAAAGATTTACTTCGGAGTATCTAATTTTTCGCTCAGTGTTCTCACTACCCTCCCTTAAGAAGTTTCAGGGACGCTAGGAATGAAAATCGTCCTGCCCTACTTCAACGCGGGTTTTGGTTCCAGCTGCAACATGCAGGACTCCTGCTTTCGGTTCACAATTCCCTATTGCTTTCAAATTGAGCAGAGAGTTTGCCGAGTGTAACCAATATAACAGCAGTTTCAACTTTGAAACTTTTAACCAAAAAGAGTCGATCGAATAGTTTGCGGTTGAGTGCTCCGAGGGCTGAGATCTTTCTTTAGGCCCCAATACGCCGCTAGAATTACGTTACTATGCTGGGCCTCTTAAATTTCTTCTAATTCATGGCCCCACTATCCTTGGATGCATCACTAAAGTACATAAAATATACAGAGAACCTCCAAATAGATTTCCTCTTAGAATCCTTGGTTTCCGGAATAGTTTTCAGTCTCTGCATTTAGCGTAAGTCAATAGTACGCTCAATGACTTGAGCTAAATACAGAGACTCGTGCAAACCAAGTTTTAAAAAAAATCAGAATTCTTCCTCTTCCCTGCATGTGCATGTATGAATTAATAATCTACGTACGTGAAATTAAAAAGGAGAATAAAAGAAACGTCATACTTTTCTACAGGGACTTTAATTCGCGACCGGTTTCGTGTACGTAATTACATCTTCAGGCAAATTAAAGTCCCTGTGGAAAAGTACGAAGTTTCTATTATTCTGCAATGTATTTCCACGAAGTCACACCTTCGAATATCTATATAATAAAATTAAAAACTCATTTGTAAACAGATAATCACAGCACTGTGACACTAGAATTAATAACGAGTTATTATATTCGATTTATCCTTTAAATTTATTACAAAGAACTCCATATTATTATTACGTATATAATTAACCAATGACATTATTTGCGAGGAATATTATGCCACGTGCCTCATAAAAGGTCTCAAGAACCCAGAAAGAATGCATCAAAAAATGCCACTCTTCGTGCACAGGGAACGAGGAAGACAGTTTATTTAACGAAAAATACGCAAAACTTACATTTTATTTACATTGAAATGCCTAATCCTTCAATAGCCAATCCCTTGTATCTCTTATTCGGGATTAGTTTTTGGCTGAGACTCCGACGATTTCATTGGGCACCGCTATACGACGATTTTCCTCGTCAGATTCTTCGAAACCGAGCAGGAAAATTATCGCGAATCGTTGCTAAAGGTTAGGGAATTCTCAGTAATGATATAACGTTCTCAGTAAGAGTCGAACGACGGCTGATTTTTAAAGTTCCAGAGTCGTTTTATGTCCTCCGACTAAGAGGTAGAGGTAGGTAGTAAATGTAAATGTCCAAAAGATAGATAAAATATAGAAGAAAGCTTAAAGTCAATCAAGGCTACATTTCCATAGCAATTTCTTGCAATCATGAGATGACTCATAGAAAACATTTCAATTATTTTTTTCATTCATTTTCTAAGCCTCCACCTTTACTCCTACATATGCCGAGAACTAATTGCGATCATGTGCCAAACATCTTAGGACACCCATACTTCACCTGCAGGAAGCGCTGAAGATAAGTTCTTTCAGTAGAAGCAATGGCACATACGCCCACAGGGTAAGTAAACAAGCATTTTTTTGTGGAAAGAATCTCGACCGTGAATCACTAGCAGGAGTAAAATTGGAACGCTTATTTTTACTTTATTCCCGACGGACACCCAGGCACTAGACTTCCGCCTCCTCCGAATGACCTGGCCTAAGCCTACCGAATTGTTTTGTCCGAATAAGAACCACTTTTACCGCTTAAGAAACGCTATGATTAAGGGGAACACAATGATTTAATTAGGGTAACAGAAAATTGGAGATACAGAAAATTATTTATCATTTGAATCGCGTCGCTCCTAATGCACTGTCTGCAAAGAACACCGGTTTGAAGCTCCGACTCTCGGTGCCATTTGCTACCAAAAGCTCTCTTAAGGGAATGAGGCTTGCTAGACAGGATGAGGAATGAGGTATTCTGCCCTTGCTTTCTTCGCTGAGGCGGAATGCTATCGGTATATAAAAATAACACAATGACCTTAGAATGACGCTTTTCATAACATTCAATATGATTGGACGATGTAAACCGCCATAATTCAATATGATGGAACGAGGATAAATTTCATTATTCAGCATTATTTGTACCCTAGTGGCTTTTATCTCAGTCATGAACGAGTCAGAGACAAGATCGAGAAATTTTTCTCAATCCTTTACTAATAGAAAAATTAAAAACATTCCGTCTATCAAGGTACGGTGGCAGGCAACGCACATCTTCAAGAAAACGCTTCGTACGCTGCAATATTTCTGTTAGTCAATCGTGGAAACTTTATAGAAAAGCAATAACAGCACGAATATAAGTTATCATTACGTAACTTGCTACAGCCGTTCCCCCAACTATGCTTGACTCCATCACAATGATTTTCGGCCTTTTTGTCTTTTTGAAATACTTTGGGTAATATAAACGTTCCATAGGGTAGGTAAGGTATATGGTAAGGTAAGAAGAGGGTATGGAAGGGGTATGGTAGGGTACAGAGGATTCAGACTCAATCACTAGTCATTACAATGAAGAAGAAAGAGACAGGATATTTTCCAGACAATGAAATAATGTCATCCATTTACTATTCCTTTCAGTCATTAGAGCTTCATTTTCCTACTGGGTTTTGGTAGAATTAAATAGGTATCATTGAAATAACTTCAATGTGAACAATTTGCAACAGAAGGGTAGGAAGGTTTAATGGTGCAGAGTTTACTCAGCGAATTTTAATATATCCATCTCATCAACAATCTCATCAACTCGTGAGTAATGAAACTTAATTCCTAGTAAGTTTTATGTTAATCTCACTCCCAGTATTGTGATTCCTTGATTCATATTTCACCGACCATGGAAAAATGAGAATGAATGCTTCGCATCAGCGCGCCTGCTCTTAAAGAATGAGGAGGCGTTGAGTATTTGCTCCGTAAACAATTACCATAGGTCAGGGCTGAGTAACGATTGTCATTGAGTATTATTCATTAATGAGTATTAATTTTCGAGGAGACAATGATGCCGCCAGTGTTGTGCACGTTGTGCGATTATTAACCTACAGCAAACATTGTTTTCCATGCTACATTCATACAATTGTAAATTGAATTAGTTATGGCATCGGAAAAATCGTGTTTCTTTAATCATTCCTTAAGAGTTTCTCCACCAAAAATTTGCAACGGTTTACTGTGATGATGATCTGCGCCGTTTCCTAACGATTTAGTTTCATACATCGCGAAAATTGCCGTATTTTGGGTGCATTGGTTTAAATATTTCTTCACCGTAAATTTAGCTATCCGTGGATAAAGGAAAGGAAGGTAACTTAGTAGGTTGAAAACCTACGAAAATCCCAAAGGAATAACAAGTGTGAAAAATAGCGACACGACTGGGACTCGAACCCAGTCTCCCACTTTCCGGGCAGGTATTCTTGTTATTCCTTTAGCTATCCGTCTCTGCCATCGAAAAGAATGCCAACAAAAAAATTACAGGTTAACTTTAATTTGGTGTAAGCGTTTTTCGTATATTAAGCTTGCAATGGATTCACCAAGTCCAGAAGCATATATTTAAAATCCGATAGTAATTGTAAGCCTAGAGGTTATATTTATTAATTCAGTTAATCCAAGTCGGCAGGTCGATCGCGACTGTTCATTTCGATGTTCATAGAAATAATGAGATGATATTTAGCTACTAATTTTAATTTCACGATGCGAGTAAAACGAAACTGACCAGAGATTGATTTCTAGGCTAAATAAAAAATCCAAATACCAACAGGAGTTACTACCAACACTAGTAACTACCTTTATGAACAATTTTCAAACAAGCAGTAAAATACCGAAATACCTCAGGGTGCACATAAAACAGGAATGCAGTAAGAATGAGACATTATAGGTATAACTGTTGAGACCCCCAAACCTCTGAGAACACCGTACTGTCGGATTACGGCTCCGATTAGCCCCTGCTTCCTAGCCCAAGTTCCAAATTTCGATGATTTGAATCTGTCGCAGTATCAAAGTTCATCACTGTGGTAACGCATACCACTATGGTATGGTCTATGGTATTTCTTGTTTACAATATTAACAATAATAAAACGTCTTTATTTAACACGTTCCCTGCGGATCACTCCACCGTTGGAGTGATAAATGCATTGGAAATGGAGGTAACCGCAGTGAACGTGTTGAAGGCTGTATTGAGACTTATTAGCCTCTTCTTACATCTAACCCTTTGTCATTACTGATAACTTTATAAGACATGATGAAAGTACTTCGGATAAAATAACTCTCTAGACTTACCAATGAATAATGTATACTTGTAATATATCAAAGTCTCGAGAGTGTAATAATATGGCTTTGAGACTTACCAGTTGAGTTAGTCAAAGAAATTCTTCCCGTAAGTCATACCCGGAGACATAATCGGTAACGAATTTTTGAAAACGTAATATGAGATAGTGCTGAACGAGACATCCAGTATTGGTAGAACGTTTTTGCGAAGCTGAAACCATTTCGCAAATATGGTCTCCTAACGGAAATCGAACCCGGGACCGCTTTCACCAAGGGAAAACGCGCTACCCACTAGACTATTCGAGTGCTCAACGAAACTTTCCAAAAATCACAGTCGGCTTGTCGATAGCAACCAGAGATATCAGCGAAATTAGACAGGAAAATGCGTAAAGCGAGATAGGAAAAGCTCCATTACGATACGTATTGATGATTAGCGTTTGAACGCAGCGCCTTCTAAAACGCGGTGCTGATGACAAAGCTTAACAATATGCAACTTGAGAGAGAAACAATTGAGTCCTTTGCCTCGAATTCCTCTTTCCTCCGCCGTCTGTTGCTGCTGAGAGCTCTAATCGGAATTTCGTAACTCTTGAAAACGTTTCCGAGCGAAAAAACTTCGCCTTGTGCTAGGTTCAGACCCCCTGTGGCCTTGAATCCAACTTCTCCTCCGCCCACACGCCTAGATATATCCCCTCCGGTGCCTGCCTCACCCCCTCCCCATCCTATTCTTCTAGGCTCCTGGAACTCGTCCAGCTCGGTCAAGCGAGTAAGTTTCCCCGAGCCCTTTCTTTATTTAGATTAAAAAAATGAGCCATTGAGATGGTTAGAGAGGGTCAGGAAGAGGAATCAGGTGAAAAAAAATATTTTGAATCCAAACAGCGATGAAACTCCCGCAGTTTCATACACCGTGGTAATTTCCAATCTTCATCTTCTAAGATGTTTATCTAAAAGATTCTTTCATTTTCTTTCCTCTAGATTTTGTTCATGGTTGTAGTGCGGAAACTACTGAAGTATGAGCGATGTTAAATAATGGCTTTAAACCTGGTCCCTTCATCATATGTTACGAAAAGTGTTATTCACAGGATCACCGTGAGGCAAATACATGGATGCGTCACACTTCCAACAGTTCGGCTCACATAACCCGGAGATCGAACGTAAACAATTGCACTACGAGATTTTTTTCATTTGTCAAGCTCATGTGGAATGGTACAAGATCTATGCGTTTCTAAAGCGTCGTATTGAATGAAACATTTGTTGATTTGTTTGAATGTCAATGAGGAAGGTAAAGGCGAACTACCTCGCAGACCATACAGCATGAATGTAATAAAATCGTGAAAATAACGAATCACGAATTAGAAAATAGAATTGTTTACTGAGCATATTGTTAAGGGTAAAAAAGAGGTAATGTCGAAATATTGGCAAATATCTAATTTCACCTATTAAATAAATCCTAAATAAAGCCTTTAAAATTCAAAAGGTTCTCCGTAAGTTACATATCAATGCTGTAGAATAACATGACGAAAAGACTAATTATGAACCAATATTAGGCGATAGGCATACAAGCAACAGTGTTTGATAATAGAAAATAAGATAAGAAAATTAATAAGAAAAAAGTAATGAATAAATTTTCTTTGTAAGAAAATAAACCAAATAAACAACACAACTTCACACACTTTATCAAATTTATATTCATCGACAATATTATATCGACATTATCGATCATTATATTATTTTCTACAACTTCTGATCACCCATCCCAATCCCAAAACTAACTCTTAAGGCACGATTTACATGGTGATCAGGTATAAAAAGCTCTTTCTGGGCATCCAATTTGAATTTGAACAATGTTTCATTCAACACGACGCTTTAGAAACACACAGATCTTATACCATTCCACATGCGCTTAACGAATGAAAAAAAATCTCGTAGTGCAATTCCTTACGTTCGATCTCTGGGTTATACACGCCTTTATTATGAAAGACGTATTACGTCTGTCCAAGGTAACGAGAAAGTGTCGAACGGCCAACGTAGATCATTGATTTGCGCGTTCACAGTTAATTGACCTTATTACGGACGTTGGAGTCTTTGAAGCCGAAGCTGCCTTTTACTCTCACGCCGGTACAGAAACTGCTAAATAAATGCTGTAACGTGACCATAAAAGGTATTTACCTCTAACTCAGGCTCACGTAAATTGTGATTGCTTTTGACGACTTTCTCGTTTCAAAGCAGCCAGAACGGGCAAAAGCTGATCGTTTACGAGGCATACAATAGAGCATTTATAACAACGATGTGATCCTGAATTATATGATAGACCTGGCCACCTCATGAATGCCTATAATTAAAACTGATCACTTTAGGATTTCCTTGAAATTCCGATATAAGTTAAAGTACTGTAGAAGCTCTACTTTTATGCATAAATTAAACAAGTACCTACTACGACTTTATCCAGCAAATTCCAAGAACGTCAATGAAGAACAAATCACGACTAAAAAATACGTAAATATGCAAATAAAAAGGTGCTGAAATAAATTATATAATGAAATGAGCGTACATTATCGTTGGAAACCAGAAATGAATTCATTTAAGTTAGTTAACAGCAATTATTGAATTGATAAAAAGATCGAGAGTCTCATTTAGAAGATCGTATGCTTTTTTTAAACTACGTCGACTGATTTTACGATCCAGGCTGAAGAGACTTAACATGGGCAAAAGTTGTATTTCCTCCGTCCCACTTACAGAATGTTAAAAAAAAACCTATCTTCTTCCATAATTGAGAGATGAACTCCAGAAATATCAAAGCTAAAAAAAGCAAAAGAACAGATAAACTGTGGACTACGCAAGCCAGATATAAAATCAAAATAAAGAAATGCGTATACGCACGTATAAAGATAGGAAGTAGGTTAGTGTATGGATGGCAGGACGACCCGAAAGATGACTAAGATAATACACACACGCAACTTGGGGTAGTATTTTCTAGAATACATGACAATTGCCGTACAAAACCTAAGTAAAAAGGACCGTCAAATTTGAGATCAAATAAAAATATTGAAATATAAAAAAAACTATATGTACTAAAAGGAAATAAAAATACTGAACGGAATCTAGTAAAAATCAATCAAGTTTCTTCAAATACGTACAGTATGATGTGGTGGTATACTATATAGAGCATACTTATACGGAAGTAAAAATCATTTAATAGATAAAAGATAAAAAGTCAAAGTGAAAAAGTGTCAAATGTCTCAAATGTTTCAAATGTCAAAACACGATTTTTTACATTTTGTGTAATAAATGGCCAATTTTGGAAGAGCTATTTCTCGGATGATTCTGGACATATGGAGCTTGTGTGTTGGTGTTAAAATAAAAGAAATATTACGTACTTTAATACACAAACGAAAACTTTTTCCGTAGGACGTATCTTTAGGAGATATTGAGAGAATACCGAAAAAGTGCAAAAACATGGAATTCTTTTTATTAATGGAATAACGCAAATCGCGCATATCTTTTGAAGCTTCAAAATTATGTACTTTAAAATAAAATTGATTAACTTTTTCTGCATGATTTAGGAGATATTAAACGAAAACAGAAAAAAGTGCAAAACAATAGCTTTATGGAATAGAGTAGCACAGGTCTTCCGAAACTTCAAAATGGGTTTCCTGTTTTCGACATAGGTACTAAAACAGAAAAAATTAGAACAATGTGACCTTTTGCAAGGTCGGAAGTATAAATTGACAGGACTATATAGGATTTCGGCCCTCGCACACTCTAAAACAAGCAAAATAAAACAGAATTCCCATAAATCACACCACAGCCATTAGGTTCGTGATATTATTTACCTTTGCGACTCCATGGTGACGCATAGGACGGGATAGATAGAGGGGAGAAACGAGCAAACTCAGGGGAATGCAAATAGGACGCCGCTTTCGGAATCATAGCCTCTTAACCGAAGCCAACGTCGCCGGAGGAAAACACATCGAACGACCATTGAGAGCGTCGATCATGCACGTCCGCGCCCCAAAAGATTAATGAGAGGGAAAACGAGTGAACAAATGAAGAACGACGGAGCGAAAGGAAAGGGTGCCGTCCCCTTTTATCAATTCGCGGGAGTTCTTTAGCGAATCGGGGATGGAATAATGAGTGGGGGATTACGATATTGGGGTGAAGGAGAGAATACGAAATGAAAGGAAGATGCCCAAGACGTGCTGTTTATACGGGCAACTGGATTGTTAACTGACATTAAATTCGAGGTCTAGGACATCAAACCGAGCTTGGTTCCCATAATTTCACAATAAATTCTTCGAAATAAAATAAAGCACCGTTTAATGCTCACTAAATAATCCACGGAATTTCTAGTGAACGTATGATCAGAGCCGCGCCGAGCCTATTTGCTGCCCGGGTGCGAACATAATTTGCCCCCCTTAAAATTAAACACCGAAACCATACATTTTCTGATTTGCAGGTAAAATTTATTTTGCACAACTTTGAAAAACCATTGTTTTATGACTCCGTTCCCCAGCTTACATTCTTCACAAAGAATCAGTAACAAATAATTATGCATATTCCGTATCCTGACAAAGTGAATGGTCATTATGAGTTAATATTTCACATTACTAATGATTATCATTATCTTAGCAGCAATAGTCTCCGGAAGTGTCTATAAAACACGCAAAGCTATTTGCAAATTAGGAAAGACCCCGATCAAATCTCTATAAAGATATATTCCAAAACCCTAAGAGGGATTTATACTTGGTTCCAGATAATCATTTATTGATTAGAATTATTCAATTAAATCCGCCGCACAAATGTTCCCTTTTCGACTTGAGTTATTCGTAATTCTTTCCTCTAAATGTTTGCAAATCTCTAATTTCATATTATAATCTTGATAATTCGCGTGCATCACAAAGAAAACAACAAATAACATTGTTGTAATAATAGTAATGGTTGGCTACACTTCAGCTTTCGCCCTTAAGATGCCGCCAACCGGGTGCGATACACCCCTTGCACCCACAGAAAGGCGCGGCTCTGCATTTGATATATCTCAAATGATACTCATACTCTTAGAGTATCTTCCGTTTTTCAGCGCAGGTTTCAATTTCCTCTCAGTTGAGAGATAAATGTATCTTTCATTTAGTCCGCCTCTGTCTCCTTCAATGCTATGACAATACAGAAGCTACTACGTTTGAGTGATGCAGCATAACTTTTTCATTTTGGTCTTCCTTCATTGAACGCTACGAAGATTGTTATACACAAAGCGATTATGCAGCAATTACATGGACATATTCCTTTCATAGCATTTTATGTCAGTAAGGAAAGCAAGGTCTAATACCTCACTCCTCATCCTACCTAATAAGCCTCATTCCCTCTGCAAGTTTGTTGTTGCTAACAATAGAGGGGTTGAGGTTCTAATTGTCCTACTTATAGTATGGGTACTGAATATGCATGGAGTATGGGTATTATTAAGGGGGATACTTCCATATGATACCCAATTTTACACATGTATGCATATATAAAAAATCTTCCCCTACTCTTTAAGGGACCAAAACGTCTTACATCTTTCAATTCAATTATCAAAGACCTTTTGCGTTTCGATGAGTGTCGATATAGGAGACGTAGAGGTAAATCGCCGATCGAGATAGAACAGTAGATTTCCGCGATAATAAAATGGTTTTGAAATGTAACGTGTTATTAAAACCGCTAAAACCTGCAGGGAATCGTAAAAAACTTTCCGTCATCCAGCCAGCGATGAAAGGTCTCCTTTTACTACTTCCGTATTCCTAAATCAGTCCTGATAATAAAAGTAAACGGGAGATAAAACAGCTTTCCAGAGGCAGACGGAATGTTCCTGAGCACTCTCCAGAACGACATATCGCTAACAGTGCCAAATGGGTGAATATTACTGAGCTGTGTTGGTGCTCCATAGCGACGTTTATGAAATGAAGAAATGCATTATTTAGCGGCTTAAACCTTCAACTCGCCCCAGGTGATCATTCGTTTCTAACAGCTGAAGATTAGAAAAGGATAAGTATTCGGCAAAAATTTTCAATTGGATCAATCTATGAAGAAGCAAAACATCAACATATTTGCCGAATAAAATGTAAAAAATGGGATAAAATAGTTTTACAACTTGACAAAAAACGTTCTATTACACTAATAGAACTTCTAAACATACAGCATTTTACCGAGAAATGAAAAGTGGTACATGAAAAGATGTTGGATGTAGGGGAAGAAGTCATAATCAAAATAATAATAATTATTATTATTACTTTATTATTATTGTGTTGCTGTATTTGTTGTTGTTGGTGGTGGTGGTGTTGTTATTATTGTTATTTATTATTATTTCTTTAATGGAAATCGGAAGATGAGTAATTGATCCCAATTAAATTCATTTTAGTAATCATAATTATTTACGAAGACACGACCATACCCTAACCAGAAAAAAAGTAAACAAGAATAGGAATGTGAGTAGCAGTAATGTGAATCATAGAGGTTGGTAACTTATCACGAACGCAAGATAATACCGAGAATAATGTAATGCATACACGTATTCATTTATCTAGATTTCAGGTGAGCTGTATTCGAATACACAGGAACAGTTTTTTTTCATTTATCTTCCTATATACATGAAATCGATTCGAATTTAAAAACAGTTCATGAAATTCAAACTTGAGTTCCACTGGATGGTTGAAGATGGAAATGCAGAGCTAATAAAAAGGATGAACGCGTTCGACTGATCGGTGGATGACCTCATTAAATAACAATGAGTGGAATTTCTATTTCATAAGCTAATGACATGTATTTAACAGACGACTGCTTCTGCGGCTTTCATACATATTTCATGGGTTTCACTGGGATAATCGGAGCGGTAGATGTGAAAGAAGAGGTCCTGAATCAAAATGATAAAGGTAAATTGAAGTTGAAGGGGATGTTTGTAAATATTTACAAATACAACGAAGAAAGTACGCAAGGGTAGTAAAATTCGAGTATAAAGTGGTATAACATATAACGGTATAACATAGGGTGCTGTTCGCTTGACCTAAACGGGAATAAGGTGGATTCGCGCATTAATTAATTTATGTAGTCCACTTCATAATCATAATGTATACAAGTTTCCCGTTCATATGCTCTTAAATTCCCTACTTGTCATTTCCATTTGCTTTTCCCTCGCTTTATTAGTCGTCCAAATCCATCTCTTCTTCCACTAACTCCAGCTCTTCCTAGATTTTTTCATCCCTACTTAATTGATATTAATAAAAGAGTTACAGATTAATTAATCAAATAATATTACCACTTTATATACTTTTTTCTCGGTCTTATTTATGGCTGTGATGATAAGATAGCTACTGAAGTATGAATGATGCTGAATAATAATTATTATTATTATTTATTCTTTCTTCCACCTAACCTAAGTCATATTACAATGTATAACTACTAATATTACATTAATAACTAAAAAAATTGCTAAAATTCACTTAAAACTGTTTAAAAAATCTCAGTAATACTTCAAAAATGAGTAAAAGAAAAATTCTAAATACTGAATAATGGCATTGATTAAGGATTCTCATTATGCAATGTTACGAAAAGTAGTACTAGTGGTCACTGTGCTTCACTAACGTGGGCTTGTTCTACTTGGAGCATTCTGGCTTAATGAGGAAAGCAAAGGCAAACTACCTCACTCCTCATCTTGCATAGTAAGCCCCATTTCCCTCTCCTAGCTCTTCGTGGCTGATAGTAGAGGGGATGAGGTCCCAACTGACCTTCCGGCGGAATATTTTACAGACATATACGTATGATAAATATCCATTTTATCTCGTATCGATAGAGCAGGAGAGGAAAAACATTAGCCGCCGGTTCAGGTAACTCAGCAAGAGCTATATCAGCATTCTTCTACGCCTGAAGATGGAAGCTGTGCCATTGAAATACCCATTGGATTCTTCTCAGGATGGCGGAGGTTTCTGGGTTATTGCTGAATTGAACTGCCTTAAATATTGAATTGTATTTTGAATCTCTAAGGGAATGCCAAAATTTTCCTCTAAGTGAGCTCTATATCAACTCTAAGATATCAACGGAACGCCTAGTTTACTTTTTTCTCTTGGTAATTATTAAGAGCATAGGGTTTATTGATAACGCGCTCTTCTCACAAAATGGAGTCCCTGATTTCCAAACATGTTTTTACTTCAGTCAGGATTGAAGATAATATATTATAGAAAGATATTATATATTGAAGAATATTTTGGAAAACTCTACTCTAACGTATCAATTGAGTATTCTTGCCGAAATTCTTGAAATTGAAAATGGCAAACTGACCAGTTAACAAGAGGTGGTAACATGAGGACCCTATCCTTTGGGATTTACTTCAACTCGGAGAATCATTGAGGTAATTGCTCTTAAAGTTTATAACAAACTACTTGGCCCTATTAATTATAGTAATAATGTTCAATTTTGGCAAAAAAATTTAAAAATTACAAACTTAAATAAAATTAATTACATATGAAACAATATCTACTGACAAAAACATATTACAGAGTGGTGTCGTTTATTAATGAAATGAAACATGCTCAATTAGACGAAACTATAAAATATCACGTAATAAATAAAATAAAAATATAAATAAATATAAATTATTATAATGGAATTTATATATACGAGTTATATATACTCGTAAGTCTTACATTTGTAATAAAATGTTATGCATTACAATTGTAACGTATATTAGTAATTCCTAAGTAATTTTGAATGGTTATAAAATGTATAATGCTGTAACTGTAATGCTTTTTAATCAAGTCTAATGTAGATTTGTAGTAACCGATAAGATAATTGTAACTGCCAATGACAATGACTTGTCCTATACATATTACGTCTGTCGTTGGATAAATAAATTTAATTTCATTATTATTATTATCTAAATACAGCCATTGCTGATCACAAAGCAAGTCTCCTATATCAACGCCGACGACCAACAGTGATAAAGTAGTACTAATACATTCAACACTTATCAGGTCATGTAAAACACTGATAAAAATAAAAGAACATTTGCGAAAGCCACCACTCCGCTATCAGCAGCTCGGTGACCGCAAATCAGATTTATCAGTACGAGATCGGAATGGAAGATAAAGTAGCGAACGTTACGCAAATGGAAAATCTGCAAAAAATAACAGCTGTTATCTACGGCAGGTGAGGAGAATAATTCACTGGAATGGATTCGATGAGGACAAACATCGCCGCGGGACATTGAGAGCTCGCCCTAGAAACAAAGCTTATCGAAGAGCCTAGATCAGCCAGCTAAGCTTAATTTGCCCCATTATATTTCTCGAAGACGTGCGATTATTTGTCAAAAAATAAGGCTGAGGTTGCAGTAATGCTCGGGGTATATCATCGCCTAAGGATTCAGGTTGAGGGAACAAAGTCTTATAATGAGCTGACAACAGAGAGATACTCTCGCACCGTTTAAATTACTGGTACATTAGCGATAACAGTTTAGTTGATTCGGATAATAATGTAGGACCTCATCAAATAGGCTGGAATTGACTGTTAGGAGCTTCGGATGATGCGAAAAATCATTCGAAAAAAGATGTGGAAAGAATTACAAAATGGCAACGTATACTCGTCTATGTTAATTAGATACTTTGAGTGGCCGTGTTTTGATCATGTCAACTATACGAAGGACTTCCTAAATATACATTTTATATTTTCAAGTTCAGAATATTTGGTAAATTGTATTCGAAATGAATAATCGGAATTCTCGATATGGACCTTTTACCGATACATAGCATGTTCTCACCTGCTGGATTTCTGCAATTAGAATATTGTATAACGAAAAGTATGCATATATAGAAGAGCTTGTGCGGAGTACGATCAATCCCAAACTCTAATAACTGGGAGTATACATATTTTAAAAAAATACTGTATTGATTTAAGCATTGCAGTGGCGTAACTAAGTATTGAAATGTTTAATTTTCATTTTCAAATGGCACGATGCGCAGATTTTCTCTCTAATATGAAAACCCCTTAATATTTCCGTGGCTCGTATGATTGGATCAATTATTGACCGAAAATTTTGATTTGATAAAAACCTGCTACTCACAGATTCCTTAGAAACATACCCAAACAAATGTACCAAATGCGACTCAATATTTCTCATTAATTAGTCACCATTACAATTGCGCAAAACGATTCTTTCATTTGGATATATTTTCAATTTACTTTACACGCATGCACGCCAAGAGAATCATTCCCAAGTACTCCTCTGAGTGCTTTGTTATTGAGAAAGAATATTTTTCAGAATAAATACCTTCCGTATCTGCCACAAAGAAGATAAAGGGTATTGATGGATGCCAATCAGATAAAAGGAAGAGATATTTATCAGCTGAAACTATGGCGGTAATTAAACAGAGATATCACGACGGTTGAATGGCGAAGAAATGTTTTGAATAATAGACCAAAGGCTAAACATTTTTGGATTTGTTAGAGTTTATCTAGCGAAATGCGTGAAGATAATTACCATAAAAACGTATGAGTCAACATTCGAATACATCGTTTCAATATTAATTTTGCAAAAATGTTATAATAATGACATATAACTTTGCCAAAAAGAAAAAACGTAAACTTTTACATTTGAAGGATGTACGTGAAAAATGTACACTTTTATCGCTTTCAGCGTTATCACTGTAGAATATACATTCAAAAGTTCAAGAGTCGAGATTAGATTACAGTAATTTGATAACTCAACAGTATTTACTATATAAGGGAAAACCCAAGAAGTACTTGGTTCACGAGGGAGGTGAAAAGATGGATATTAAGTAAAAACTCTTTATATACAAAGTTTTGAGAGTGTATTATAACCGTGATGGACATGTTACTAAGGCTTGTTTGTTTGTTTGTAATTTAAAAAGAACTTTGTTTTGTATCCCCAGACCAATTCTACAGGTTTATAAACAACTCTAATCCTATATAGCACCTAATTTGTCTTCTGTACTCCAAAAAAATCTCTCTTCTTTAACCAATAAAGGGTTGAAAATTTGAAAGACTGGCTATTTTTACAAAAGGATATAAAAGTTTATTGAAAGTAATTATATTCTTTTTTCTTTACTTTCTTCATTGTATTTTACACAGTATTTTTTAAAATTTTTTACCAAAATCTTTTTTTCCTAATATGTAAAAACACGTCTCTTTTTTCATTCAAAGTAATGGCAACCCCTACAAAAAGGCATACTTCATGGGTACCTAATTTCACTACTTAAATATTTTGTGTCTTCTTCTTATACGTGTATATTTGCGGAAAGTGAGAAATGCGTTATTATTATAATTTCGGGTGTCGGCGAGAACGAGATGTTGTCCTAGACACGAATACATTCTGTGAGTAAAAGGGCGAGAAAGGAAATATGATACAACCATAACATTTCATAAGGAAACAGCCTTACATGAAATTCTACAAAAGGACATAAATGAAAAAGGCAATACAAAGGATTTATTAGAAAAACATAAAATTTTCCAATTCCATTCCATGCTTAAATTTATTTTCACCCAGTTTGCACGAATACGTGACAAAGAATAAAAAATAAACTAAATAAATACACTTTAGCGATCAAATTCCGCGGCAAAAGATGACTATCACCAAAACTATAATTACTTTCAGAAACTGCTTTTAATATAAGAAAAAATGTGTAAAAATTTAAGAAGAAATAATGTATTATAAATTGAGGTAATGACCTCATCATCTGGCATCAGGTACACGAATTATTACCTCGAAACCGATCGCATATGTGTTTTTTCTAATTTGTGGACTTCGGCAAAGTTTGTTTCATAACTCTTATTGAATGATGGCGATGTTCCACCATATATCGCTTGATATGTTCCGAATAAGAAAGAAAAAATGGGTATGGGTCCACAATGGGAGGAACTCTTGAGAATGGAAACATTTTCCATTTTCAAGGGTTTCCGAAATGCACATAGGGTAATTCCTATAAATCGGAAATCCAGAACTTCCCGATTGCCCCAAAAGCTGGTTCCATCTGCCAACAAATGGCTTACGGAGTGTTTTTAAATCTTTAATACTGTACCTATAACGCGAAAATAAGCTAACGGAACTGATTTTCTTTGATAATCGACAATGAATGCAAGTAAATAATCAACAAATATGAGCTCCAAGAGAAAATCAGTAGCCGAAAAGGATTCGCGATATGAACACCGGAATTTCTTTATTCTTCTCAGGCAGGAACGAAGTTTTATAATTCATCAAAAAGTATGAATTGATGTTTCCTCCAGGATTTATAACGATTAGTTCTTTCAATCTCGCCGTCAGCTTTGAGGACAAGGCGAAAGTTGAGTTTCCTAGCAAACACTAACTTTAAAACTCCGGACAAATAACAGATAACATCACAGGTGTCCATAAATTCCGTGAGCATTTAGCACCATGTTAATTGCTTAAAAACTTTGTGGCTTAAGGCTCAATTAAGGACATGCCCCAATTAATGGAAAAAAAATTTCCGAAGCTGCATCAGAGTTCTTTTCCTTGCTTTTGGTGACAGACAACTTAAATATTGCCCAACATTTACAAAATTTATCTAAGCTTATTATGACAAAAGCTAAGAACAATTATTACAAAAAGTGTCACTAGTAGAGTCATTGTGATTCACTAACGTGGGCTTGTTCTGCTTATAGCATTCTGACTCAGGGAGGAAAGCAAGGGCAAACTACCTCACTCCTCATCATGCCTATAAGCCTTGCTCACAAGAGCGTGATAAAGATAAACTCGGAAAATAGTCTTTCCTCGGGAAAATACAAGAAAATAATTTTTATAAATTTTACTTTAAAAGATATGGATAAATCAAGTTCACTATTCCATGCATCGTCTATTTATGCATTGTAAATGATTTATTTCATCAAAAATTTAAAGTTTTGCAGCATTTGGCAACATCGAGCCTTGCTCTTTATGGGGAAATACACGGGAATTGAAGCTCCATAAAATCGCATACTGTCAACTAAATGTGGAATCACCTATAGTAAGCCTCGTTTCCCTCTCCTAACTCTTCGTAGCTTATGGTAGAGGGAATGAGGTCCCAATCGGCCTTCAGGCTGAATACTTTACAGACATGAATAATTACCGAATAAATTCTAGAAATAAAACGTGGTGAAAATTCAACCTCCGAGAGGATGAGATATGAATGAGTTTTATGATTTAATCAGCTTCATTAATGGAATAAAAATAATAACAATTTATATTTAAGCCGTCACTAGTTTTATATTTGTATCGGCAATATGGTGCCGACAGCTTGCTCCAAAATAGTTTTGTGCCGCGCTAACGCTATGGAGTATGTCACATCTGATTGTTTTTCCTATTGCTACATTGAATGCACTGCTTCCTTAGTCTACTATTCGCTACCTTCGTAGGGGTTTTAAAAATCACGGAGCTGCCAGTGTCTGCTGTTTGCACACCTAGGCAAAAAATGGTAGAAGCCAAGCGCTCGAGAATTTCGAGAAAAAAGTGCACAGCGTGGAAACGAAAGGGGCGAGGCGTAGCAAAAACGACAGATGAGGTCAGCCGCCCGAAGCAAGGACAATATGACACGTTGTACCAGTCACGTGCACAGCGGCACATTGGAGAAAAACCTAGCACAATTGATAATCCCACTTCTGCCTGGGTATCATTTCATGGGATGGTCCTCCGCGAGCTATTCAAACGTCCTCTCTCTTTTTCGGCTTTCCGATGACGAGGGAAAGTGTTTTCGATAGAGGTATATAGATGGCTACTATGCGGTTTAGATGTAGGAATTTTGTTTCTTTAATTTATAAACTTGTATGTAAAAGTGCTATCACCTTCGTCCATGCGAAAGTTTACATCTTTTCACTAATAACTCATTCGGATAGATTGTTGTTGATTCGTTTACTACAGTTACGAAAAGACTAACAAGTAAGTGAAACGAAATAATCACGGTACTTTGTATAATTATATAGTATTTCTTTGTCGCGCAGGATGTACGCTTGGTCAAAGCAATTGCATTTATTACTTTGATACGACATTCGTTTTATCATCAGAGCTTACTTATGTGTTTTACAGAAACGTGGGTTTTATCTTGGTCAACCTTCGGTATTATGTGAAAGAGAGGCCCACATGGGCCTGACCTCTCCAATAAAGTCTTTCTATCTATGTATCTATCTATTTATTCCTCGTTTGGTGCGAAGACTCATATCGGGCTTGAACATATGTGAAACCATGTATTTAACGATCTTACAACTTGTCGGTTGGTCGTTTTTGAAACCATTTTTCCATAGGTCCAAAATTTTTCGAATTATAGATAATTTCGATTATTTTGCGATTTGAATGAAAAGGATAATCTTTGTTAAATTCTCTGTATAATGTCCTTTCTTTTGTTCCCATTTTCCCCGTCCTATACCCCTGCCTGTCCATAAAACATTTTATGAGATGAAAATTTACTTTTGTGCACTTTATTTTGCAAATTTAATTTCTAAAGGTAGCATTATCCAAGTAACCTTTTTTAGAAATGAAGCAAACTGATGAATTTAGGTCTTGATAAAGGAATGTGGGTTTGAAAGGTGGACCTTAAGAAAAGAGGACATCAAAACATTAGATGCCTTCGAGATGTGGGTGAGGCGTAGGATGCAGCAAGTAAACTGGGTTGATAGAAAAACCAAGATGGAAGTGCTAGAAGATGCTCGGGAGTAGAGGGTATGAATTGAAGTAATTAAGCGTCGATAAAGGAAATATTTGTGTCAAATATTGAGAGGAGATGGACTGCTAAGGAAAGTAACTGTGGGTAGAATGCAAGGGAAGAGACAAAGGCAAAAATGTTAGATGACATAAAGGTTGGGGTAAGTCATCAAGAAACGAAAGAAATGTCACTGACTATGGAATATTAAGGCAAATAAACTTACCGAATTGTAGAGCACTTTTGATATATGTATATATCTATGGCCTTCGAAAGAGGCGATGAACTATACCACGCCTTCATATATTCCATAACGTTAGAGAAAGGGTTTTTGATCAAATGTGTGGATCAGATCAGCGAAGATTGAATTTTATATTAACTCTGGAATAATTCCCTAGAATCAAATGGCAATAATTATCAAAAGTCCAATTCAACGCGTAATCCTTCCTGGAATTCCGTCAATAAAGGCGGCGCCAAGATCAACGAGACTGTCTTCAGGCACTTTGACTGGATATGAGAAAGCGATTGGCTCCATTGAGAGGAATTTAAGTTTCCTTTAGGGATAAGGAAGGCGAGCGAGAGATGGTAATTTCAGGGACGAAGAAGCCGATTATAAGCCCAGAGTCGTTTCCAGCTGAATGCACCCTTCTCAATTGGCGTCCCGAATGAACATCGATGCTGTGCCATTCCCAAATATTTTCTCTCCCTTAGTTTGGGAAAGCAGGAAACCGAACGGAAATGATAAGCTTGATTATTAGTTCGATGTTTTGGAGCGATGCTACGAGGAAGCTGTAAAAGGTGGGTTAAGAATTTAAAATGTTGTTTCTGCTTTGATAACTTCTCTTTCACATCAGAAATCACTGCTGATCGATCTTCGCATTAATTTAAAATGTTGTTTTTCCTTTGATAACTTCTCTTTCACATCAGAAATCACTGCTGATCGATCTTCGCATTAATTTAAAATGTTGTTTTTCCTTTGATAACTTCTCTTTCACATCAGAAATCACTGCTGATCGATCTTCGCACCTGCAATGTGTACTTACGTGTACTAGTTAAATCTAGAAAATCTTTAGATATACAGATATCTTACATTTTAATGGAGGCGATTGTGAAAAGTATATTTTGCGATTCCATCGCGGGAAACCTTTCAAAGTCTGCCATGCTTTATTCACCCTGCTTAACCCTTTTCCCTTTTCTTCCCTTTCCCCCTTTACCATACCAAACTCTATAGATGCGATGTAACCCAACCATAAGTAGACATCATCATCATCTTATATCTCCAAATAATCCGTATGCTACGTGTGTATTCCTCATTTGCGAGAAATAATTTAAGCATGCATTTCTTTCTTTTTCTCAACTTTCTGTAGTAAAAAGAATGACTTCCATGACGAGCATCGCATTTCTAAAATGGAAATGTTGGAGTTATATTTGTACACGATTTCGGCATAGTTCTTGATTGAATATCTCCCAAAATATTCGCAAAGTACCCAAAGCAAACTATAGGTATATGAATTCTAGTTCGATATAGTTAAAAAGAGATAGCGGACCTCGAGTTCGAATTATTTTTGTCTTAATAATAAAGGAAAATGAGGTAGTTGAAAATCAGTTCTTTGTGGGAGGTGATTCACATCATTTACTCGTTAATTTAAGGGCAACAAGTAATGGAAGGGCAACATAATGATCATAAGTTTTCTACGTTTCGGTAGGTTAATTTGCCCTAATAATCCCCTCTAATCGCCATTTCCTTCACCTCCCGGTGACCAACCCCACCCTTTATGCCTTCCCCTCTGCTTTTTCCCTCGTATTCTTTACTCAAAAACATTCTTTAGCAATCCCTCTCCACACAATATATGACCCAGCCATTTCCTCTGTCGACGTTTAATTACTTCGATTAAAACCCTCTCTTCCCCGACAATCTCCAGTACCTCTGTGTTTGCTTTTCTAGCCATCCAACTTACCCTTTCCACTATACGGCCATACCCACATCTCGATGGCCTCTAATCTTTTGATTTCCTCCTTCGTAAGGTCCACGTTTTACACCCATACAGCAATACACTCCACATCAAGGATTTCACAAATCTTTTTCTGATTCCTTTATCGAGACCTCTAGTCATCAGTTCCCTTCGTTTCTCGAAAGCGAAAAACTGTTCGCCAACAACGAACGCATCTATTAACAATGAAGTCGCTTGGCACACTGACTCATAAAAAAATTACATAACTCCAACTATGTAGCTGCATTTTACAGTTATGTAAAAGTCTGAGTAATAATTTCTTATATCGCAGCTGCTGAAGATCGCCATAGTCCATTTTAACCTCCTCCGCGAAGTAAGAGTGATTTAAATCTCCTTCGTCCTTGAGGGGCAAAACACACGCAAAATTTAATTAACAATAATTTACTTACAACTTATTTTCTTAGAATATAATTGATGTTTGTCGTACTAAGAACAGTTCTTTGAATTTTCCAAAAATCTATTATGGCGAAATTTTTGTTTTATGCCATTTCCGAAGGAGCAAATAAGTTGTAAAATTAGTATTAATTAATAAACAATAACTAGCGTTCCTTTTGAATTCAAAGTAAAGCTAAAAAAATATACTACAAATTCAATTCTTATTATTTTCCTCGTGGGATGAGTCCGTTTCGCAATATTTTAAAAGCCGGATTCTAATCCACCAATCGTGGACGCGTTACGAATTTGAGTCAACGGCAATGATCCATCATCATTTTCATTTAAAAAACTTAATTCTGTGTAACAAGACCTTTCTTGCGGCACACGGGAGTTTTCGGTATATCATAAGAGTTACTCAACCCCAAATCACAACATTTTGCTCAACTTCCAGATATTTTAGAAAAAATCCACTTCGTAACCCAATACTGTTTTCTGAAAGTCTTTCCACAAATTTGCTGCCATTTTCGTACGCTTTCGCATTGGTAAATCGACGTATCCAATCAAGAAGTAGGGGAAAGAAAAACGCTTGCGTACACAAGAAAAACATCCTTACATCTTTCCCTCAGTTTCGAAGCCGTAGAAAAACTGTTCGTTTTCCGTTCTCCTGGTTACGAAAACAAATTTCCCATAAACAACCCGGAGGTGGGCATAAAAATGTTGTTTCCGGGCAATCTCAATCGATATGATTCTGATTTATTTCATGGCTGTGATCAAAGTTGGGAAACGTAAAGCCGTATTTCTACATATCTCTCTCAGTTGCTGAAAAACAAAACCGTAACGAAAACTAAGGTAAGATTCTACGAGCTACTGAAGTTGAATAAATCTACGAGTATCATTTTGTTTAGGCCCAATTGAGCTGATGGATAAGATTTTTAAGTATTCAGGTCGTGTGCGGTATTCAGTTTTTACGCTGACTACAAAAGAATGGTATATCATTAAAATGACAAGTGGCATAACAGAATATATTTGTATAAAATAATCATATAATAATAATGATAAATAATAATGTAATCGTAATAATAATAATAGAATTTAACTAAGTAAATAAACTTCACTTTAGGCCGGTATTATGTATGCCTAATTAAAATAGACTTTAACTAATGTTCAATTTATTATTATTATTATTTCTTTTTATGATGGAGAAATGTATTTTATTTTTGGGCACCTGCTGACAAGTATCTGACTTAGAAGGACCTGAAAATATTTTCTTTTCTGTAAATATCACTATGCATTTCAATTTATGTACTGGATTCCGTTTCCGTAAATGTACTACATGAAATATTTTTGTATTACAGTCTGTAACGTTTCGGAGATCTAAGGTACTGCATTGTAATTCCTTTAAAGTTAATCATTATTANGAGTACTTTTACTATCCCTTTTAAAATTTTTCGAAAGGAATTAGGTTAGGCCCATGTGGGCCTCTCTTACATCCAACCTCTGAAGTCATATATGGTACATGTTATGGAATTACAGAAATTAAAAATCGTTAAGAAAAAATCTGCAAAAAGTAGAGGAAAGGATGAAGGTGTGGAAAAAAACTCCTCGGCTGGAGGCTTTCAGAGTAAAACCCACGGTGCGGGAAAATGCTCACACAAGAAGGGGAGCGAAAAATCACCCGCAAAAACACACTTTAGTGCCAAGCATTATAGTGGTTTGTAATCATTAAAGTGGAGATAGTCTCCTATAAATAGGTTTATTAGTATATAAATCAAAATTATCGAATAATTTTCACTTATAAACTAACATACACAACACAGGGCTCATAAAGTAAATATTAGTTTAGTCCATTTTAAGTTTAATATCTAAATATTCGAACAATATTCATTTGAATAGCATTTAGCTTCTGTAAACTGCTTGTGTATCCAGTAACAATGGCTCTTAAAATATCTTGATATTTTAAGAGTAAGTATCTGCAATACACGTCAGCCAAATACGTCGGAAGCAAATCATCGGATGATTATGCATTTTCTTAACGATTTTAAGTTTAACCTTTGCCATATCGAATATTAACTCTGGTTCTTTAGATAGTGTCTATAGTAGCCCGAAAGGTGAAAATACACGTTTTTATAAAGAGTGCAACCATTGGAGCGACAACGTGAAGATGTAATAAATTCTATTTAAAGAAATAGAATTTCCTGACTGCAGCATACGTCAAATATACTAGTTTCCCGTACGGTTTTGTCAATATTGGCATATTCACTATTACATTTAAGATACTTACAATTAGATTATTTACAACACTTTTCTCTATTGACAGTGCTCCTGATTTTTGTAATCTGTTCTCTCAATATTCGAATCGATTTCAAACTACCGCAATTATTCTCGAGGCAAAACGTCTTGGCCATAAGTGATAAATCGTAGAGGGGAATAGAATCCTCTGAAATGTTTCAATAGAGATAATTAATAGGATCCACTAAAAGGTAAATTAATAGGATCCAAGAATCTTTTACATTATCTCATAATTTCTGGACTGGTGGCGACCCATTTGATCGAAAGAGACTGTTCTGAATAGTCTCTGCTAAGATAAAAGCGATACTTAAATATTTGAGGGGATTAGAGAAGAGGATTCTCGGCTTCGTCAAGAGACTTCGGCCGGAGCGACTAAAAAGTTCGCGAGCGATGTTACTTAGCGTTAGTTAGACCTCATATTGAGTATGCGTGTTGTGTATGAGACCCTGAAGATAAGTGTTGCATTCAAGAATTAGAAAAGGACGTAAGATGGGAATCTTTAATAGTTAGAAGATTTCAACAAAGGATTAATTTACTGGATACATTTAGAGAAAGCACGTTGAGAGATGATGTAGCATATAATGCGCTCACCATGCTGCATAGGCCGTTCTGATACTGCGAGAAAGATCAGGGAAATAAATGCTAGAACACAACTTATTTAGGAAAGATAATGATTTAAAGTGAAGGATTTGCAAACATTTTCTAAATACGGCCGTAAGGGAGGATTATTTCTTCAGAGGAAAGAATTACGGATTACTGTTGTGATGGAAATGTTTTTGATGACATTGTACAAGAATTTGCGGTTATGAAATCTCACAATGAAATTTTTTTAGGCTAAATGTTTGCTGTATTTCTTATTTGCCTCCGTTCCCTTGACATATGATTATTTATGCTACAATATGATTTTTATCAGAAACGTTTATATTTAGTAGCGATAAATGGATTTCATACATATCATTTTAAGTTATGTATATTGCGTTGATAATGGTAATCGAAAATAATATGAACTACTAACTCATAATACCAATTTAATATGTCAGCATACGGAATATGCATGAATAGTTGTCACTGATGTTTTGTGACCAATATAAGCTAGGGAACGAAGTCACTAAACACTGGTTTGTCTTTCTCACAAAATAAAGTCTACCTGCAAATCATGAAATGTGTGGTTTTGGTATTTAACTTCAAGGGGCGGTTAAATTACGTTTGCACCCGAGCGGCAGATAGGCTGGGCGCGGCTCTGCATACATATACATACATACACCTCTGGGCGAAGAAAAGAAGACATAGAAGCTTTTGAGTGCGGATCACAGGTATGCGAATCGGATGACGACCAGAGAAAATTGAAATTAGAAGCAGGGGCAGTTCGCGTGTATGGAGACGATGGTAAATAGCTCAACCCACTTGGAACACGGCCATTGCCACTCCTTTTCTTTAACGACAGCCTTAAAGTCTTCGAAAGAACAGTGCCGGCGCCTACAGCTTACTCCAAGATCCGCATTTCTTATTTCAATTCAAAGCGTCATCAGGAGGGCCGGATTAAGGCGGTAATCAAGTCCACCGCCTCCTACAATCAATCGGATATCTCTGCTTGAGTATCTTGAGGGCTTGGAAATCCCCAATAAAAAATGCAGTTAATGCTGAGTTAATTGTGCAAAGCGACGACTGGATGCTAAATTAAATTTTCTTTCATTTCTAGAGATATGTACAAGTACTTTGAGATGCTTGCATATCGAGTAACGACGATGTTAGTAAGTTAGTAATACAGAAATGCTACTATCATTCGATCCGAAACTAGATAAATATAAGCAGTAAGGAGGGCAAGATCTTCCAGAAAGCCATGTCGACAGCGAGTTAGCCTTTGATTAAAGAGGTCCCGGGTTCGATTTGATATATATAATGTGAATATATAATGATATAATTTAAATATATAAAGTATATAATATAATCGATGATCATTTCTGGCTGTACTTCGTAGAAAAACGTGAGGAAACAAAAGAATACTTGGTGTATTTCCATAGGATACTTTGTGTATTGTATTTCCATATGATATATCATCACCTGATGATGAGATTGGCCGAAACCGGTCGTTTGAACGGTATTCTGCGGAAATTGCGAAGTGTTTTTCCTTTTCGTAGAATATAATGATAAAATTTAATTCGATATACGAAATGTCTTCAGTCGTCGAAACGCTTTAAACAATACTAACGCTAGGAGAGCCAGATTTAGGCAGTAAGCAAGTGAAGTAGTTGAGGGACTAGGAATTCTCAATCTCGCTCTTTAATAAAGACGTTTTATTATTTCAGAGTGGAGTGACCAATAGAGCAGTCAGAGATGCCAATTAAATTTTGAAAATGTAAATAGATGCATCCTGAAGAGCAGCTAAAATACCACTAAACTCAGAAAACGAATCGCCAAAAATAATGTTAAGTATAAAATAGCTTGAATTGACTCCTAAAAATAGAATATCTCTTCACAAATTGCACAAATTTAATATATTGTAAATAAATTTTGTCTTTTATCAACTAACGTAAAGCTATTTTAATTTACAAATATATTAACAGTCGCTAAAAGAAGGAAAAGTTCGCGAAAGAATCACTAATTTGGCAATTATGAGCGTTGTATGGAGCTAGAATGGCGAACCTTTTTCTTTTCACTAGTTCTAACGATTAAAATTCTGTTTGTTTTGGAAAATCATACGTAGATACGGAGGTATTTAGGACAAGGGTATGTGGCATTCATTGGTTAGGTGTTGCAAGCATTCATTATTAGCCGCACAATGCAAATTAATAGAACTGTTCGATCTATATTAGTAGTAGGATACAAAGCTGGTTTCAGAGTCTTTTAGATTCCATTTCCACCCAAAAGTTACCTGCGGAAAACCTTCTTCTTAAATATACCTAAACTTAGCATCGTGTGATCTGTAACGTTTAGAAACGGCTTACTTAGTGGCATTCACAAAAAGGCAACTTTCTATATTTTTTATTTACTACAGAAAACTAAATTTCTAAATAACGTATATCATTACCCCATGGAGAGTACTTTTACTATCCCTTTTAAAATTTTTCGAGAGGTTTATTTAAAAAATGTGGTTTGGTAATGTAACATCACTCTGCATATCAAACAGGATACGTCAGGCCACTCAACCAACACTCTGCACGTGCATTCTCAAACGTTTAAGAGTAAATTAAAACCCGCTGCGAATAAGAACTATCAATCAAAATCACTGGGTTAAAAAAATGATGAATTCCCCGCGGTCGAGAATGCCAAATCCTTCAAGATTTTCACTCAGAGAGTCCGGAAGTATTAACACTCACGTCACATCATCCAAATTAAAAATACACTTACATCCTTTCCCACGTGGGCCGAAACACTTGTCACGTGTCCTAATGCCGTCACGTGATCTATTTATAAAGACGCTGCGGTAGACAGAAAGAGGCAGGAAAGAGGTAAAGAATCGCGAAAACAACTCCTCGATACACTGAGGAAGAGACTGACATAATTAACGACTCGCATTTTGCACACTTGTGTTATCGCATTCGAAACATAATGAGGTGACCACGCAGCTTCCTTTCAGAAGAACGCGCTGAGATAACGCCAGGCGAATAATTTTGAAAGATGGTGAATAAACTACGGAAGGAATTTCTTCCCAAAATTGTTCAAGGAATATCTGTCATTTTGAAAACTCATAAGCACGAGAGCTGATTGGATACTGAATCCCTACACTATTAGCTACCTAGTGCTTTGGAGAAGTAATGAGGTTTACCGGAATGGGGAGTGAGGTACTTTCCCCAAGCTTTCCTCAATGAGTAAGAATGCTAACTGGATACTCAATCCCTCCACCAATAGCTATCAAATGCTTTGGAGAAGTAACGAGGCTTACTGGCCAAAATGGGGAGTGAGGAACTTTCCTCAAGCTTTTCTCAATGAGGTATAATGCTTATGGTGGAAAATGTGCAAGTAAATGCATCACAATGACTCTTTGATTAACTCTTTTCATAAATCTCGGTAAGAAGTGACTGAAACGAATACCATCACTCAGCAATCATACAAACCAGAGAATCTTTGACATTATCATAAGAATGAGCAGGACTGGTACAAAAGTAAATGAAAATCTATCCTGTTCTTTCATTCCCCCATCTCGTTTTCAAGGGTTACTTCTAGATCATCACAATGCTGCATGGGCATATCCTTAGGGGGCCGATCGCCCTCATACCCCCAAATGACGTTGAAAGCAACTTTCCTAGATTACGACGAGGAACTCAAACTAAAAACAGATTTCCAAGTTATCGTACGACTGCTGAATGACAATGGAATTTTTCGATGCGATGAAAACTTTCGGAATTCGGCCCCACAAGATAGTAAAATCATAATTAATTTCAGATACACAATATTCTTTCGAAGGAGTCGATAGGTTCGGTAGATAGAGTTCCTCCAACATCAAATTATATCTTTATTCTCAGTTGGAATACAAGATCTAGTAAAACTGATGAGGTGCCTAAAATAGGGTTCCGTTTCCTTCATAGCCTGAAGACCTATTCTCTTAATACTGTTTATACTGTAGCATATAAGTGGTGTTTTGCCGTAACCGGATAGGTGAAATTAAAATTACCTTATTTGACGGAATATAAGATAAGCCCCCAGCTCAGCAGAGCAAACTAGGAGAAAAAACTAACGGCACTGTTAATACTTAGGTTACGGTCTGCTTAATTTTCAGCTTCAGTTTTCTCATAACGTTTTGTCATCATCACTTACTCTAATCGATCAAAACCGTTCAGTGTATCGATCCCAGAAACGAACAAAACTGTACCAAAGTCCGAACTTACGCATGTAGGACCTGGGGATTATTTTATAATTACGGAAGAAAGTTACCTCTTATATTCCGCGAATCATGGTTTTGTGACATATTTCTGTTTCTTTCGTAAATCTCAAGTAAGGTAGGCCAGTGAAATTAGCAAAACACGAAAACGCAGCCGCTGCAATATACCATTATATATATATAGACGTTTACAACATACGATAATTTCCTGATAATTTACTGTTAAAAAGTGACGACATTCATGGGTGGTTGTGCATATTTAATAGTAAAATGAAATTTTATAGTTTAGCATTGTTAAAAGTGCTTCGATTGCTAAGGTCATTTCGCACCGGGAATCGAACCCGGGAGGTCTTCCACCGAAGTTGAACGTGTTGCCCACTTGGTTATCCGGGAGTCTCTGTAATTTTATATTTTATTCCCTTGTACTAGTTCATTGTATGCACTACATTTAAATTGCTTTTATAATCAACTTTAACTGACAAAGAATAATTATGTAACTTTTGTAATTTTTAACATCCTTAATGTAATACATACATCTTTTCCATCCTTTCACTCTCTCTAACTTTTTCCAACAACCGCAGGTTTTCTACACTCCCTTTTCTTTGTGTTTGTTTTCCTGCAGTGGAAACATTTTTAATTAAAAAAAACGTCAGTTTTTTTCCTCGACAAAATCATTCTTTCTTTCCTTCTTTTATTTCCACAGAGATTTTCCACTGAGCTTCTAAAATGATGTATTTATTGTAGTTTAAGATGTTACATATGTTTAAAATGTAATATATTCGTGTTTGTACATTATTTTCACGAGGGTTAAACGGTGAATGGGACTTTCTAGTCCCAATTTTGCCCAATAAAAAAAAGTTGTCCGTACAGTATTGTATTGTATTATACATACAGCTAAGTCTGAATAAAACTTATGTAGATTTCCCAGGAAACCCCGCATATACCCAGAAAACGTGACGTTTTAGATTATGCAGTACATACTTGGCTCGTATTTTGCTAATATTAACTTATAAACTTCGTAGAAATCACTGCCAACCTACGTGGAATATAATTCTAGTCGACGCAAAAATGAAATTGAAGCGTGCCGAAAAATGGCTCCGTAAATTGAGAAAACACTCGACCTTACTTTCAGTTGTGCACAAAAAATCCCGTCCTTGAATTAGAATCCAAAATCTTGAAGACAACGTAAAAAGTATCCGGAAAAATGTCTCGCATTTTTTTACCTTCGACCTCAAGCGAGCCCTTGAAACCGATAGATTTCTACGCCCGGAAAAATAACAAAAACATCCGTACCCTAGGATCTCAAAGGAATCGCAATGTTGTAATACACACACACTCCGACCATTTGGCTTCCAACCCGCCGGAAGAAAAACACCGACTCCACGGACTATATTTATCTCCCTTCGGATAGAAACTAATTAAGGATGCAAATGCGTTGGTCGTTACGTAATCAACCTAGCAACGGATAAACAACTAGCGCACCGATTCCGAAATGAGAGAGAACAGTCGACGTTCTCAAACCGTTTCGGGAGCAGTCATACTTTTTGGGGAAAGAATAAATATCGTAAATCGCACTCGGGTCGTAACCGTGTCGCCATCCGTGACTTTTCGATTAGCAGTTTGGGAGGAAAAGGAGAACGCGTACTAAATTTCTTTCAAAAGACGAATTTCGCACGCCGGAACTGGACGATTCTAAGAATTTAGGGAAGCCCTGCGGAATTATTAACTCGCCGAATTTAGGTCAGCGCGCGAAAACACGCGTGGTTTTTCCGTCCATCTGTCCGAGTGCGTCTTTTTGAAACATTAGATGCAAACTTTACCGACACCGTCAGGTTTTCCGCGATGAAATTCTTAATTAAAAATTGTTTTTTCCGGCTCGAGGAGAGGGCTGTAGGAAAGAAAATGTTCTCTAGATTTTTAGCATCTCGGCTGGCAAAATGAAGAACTTGGAAAACTTATCGCTAAGTAGCGAGTCGTACATTATGGCATTTTTCGTGAAAAGTCACCCTGACGAGCAAATGATAAATATCACCATATGAAAGGATTAGATTAAATTAGATTAGATTAGAAAGAATACGACTGATAACTCAAAAGAAGAAGCCTATTAATATATTATCTATATTAACAATATTATATTCCGAGGATAAACTGATGTGAAAGATAGCGACAAACTGTGTGGAAGAGACGCGACATGGAAGTTCAGTGGTTAGATAACCTGCCCGGAAAGTGGGAGACCTGGGTTCGAGTCCCACTCATATCGCTATTTTTCACATCTCTTTAACCTTGGGTTATATATTAAGACACATACCTCGATGTGCGAATAAATACCCTATCCTTTTCCTTATAACATTATATTCATTCAGCTTTCCCCATTCTTCTATCGAGGTGAAGCAAATGTTTTCAAAATATAACACCGAGAGCGTTACGGAAGTCCGCTGAATCACAGCCAGCTCGGTGAACTATTTCATGGGAACATAGAAAATGTATTTCTACTAGAAAGAAACACTAATAAACTACATTGAGAGAGTTTTCCATCGCGTTAAGTTAAAATATTTTGAACAAATACTGATTGTCAAGCCCAAAGCAATCATAAAACAGTATCATAAGAGTGTTTTATTTTTTTGGTCATATAGTCGTAATTTTACGGATTAACTTTCCTCCCAAATACATCCAACACATCTTTGCAAATTACTCGTGGAAAAGTTTTAACTAGTTTCTCTTTGGTTTGAGTCAAATAGATAAGTGTATACAGCACTGTATGTGCTCAACATCTTGAATGTTGTACGTCATGTAACCCACTATCAGTCGATATTTATATCTAAAACATTACGAAACCTCTCTATGACGGATGTCTTAAAAGAATGTTTGTAAAGAACGACTTTCGAAAATACCCACTACTAACTAGTTTCGCAAATGTTAAAGTACTTCTAAGAGTGTTTGTGAGTATAAATAGCTTACCGAGAGAGACTGACTTTTGTACGTTTACACACGGGATGTTATCTATCCTCAAGAATCTATTTAAAACAAGTAAACATGAGGCTGAAAGGCATGTCATCGTCCCGGAAGTACAGAGGAAACATTTCGAAACCCTTCCTTCCGTTACCCTTGATAGATACCATCTCGTCTTTCTACATCTCCCTGATTAGAAATCAATCTGCATCTTAACGAAGGGAAAGAAACAAATTTATTTAAACTCTATCAAAGACATGCAAAAAGCGTAATCTAGGTTTCAGAGCTTAGCTACATCTATTGATATGGCAGTTGATCGAAGAATCGAATTGGGAATAGGGTTCGGAGAATTTATAACCCGATTTCCGATTTCAAAAACGATTCTTTGTAAATTGCTGCTTAAAACTCAATTGTACATTTCTGATACTAACAATAAATAGATAAACGCTTATTGATTGAACTATCAGTAAAATATAATCTTAATTATCAGTAATATATCTTAATAACGCCTACACATGGTGTATAATATGAATTTACTTTACAAATTCTTTTTTAAATATGGAATTTCCGAGTTCATACAAAATTCTATAATCTTCCATAAGATCATTTCTACTTTGTTTCAGTTACAAACAAAATTTTTAATTTTAATCCCTTTTCACAGATCGTTAATTAACTCATTTAATATCGATTTAATATTTACTACCAAAAGAAAGAACCATTAAAATAAAATTAGCTCAAATTATTGTTCTGAATTTTATTTAAGACTTTAATACGACAATTAGATGATTTAAATAAAGAAATTGTTATTTTTATTGTTTAAAATTTACCCAAGATTTTATATTTTTTAAATCCTTCTCAGTCCTACTCAATTCAATAACATTTTGTATTGATTAATAAATATACTTGGTTCATTAAGTATCTCTTTTCCAAACCAACGGATATTACAATTGTATCGGAATCGGTAAAATATTTGGTAGGAACTAACTAGCTTCGTCATCAGGCATAAAATTAAAATCAAAACTATGAGATCTTGGTCACGCTTAATTGTTTCTTCTCCTGTTGTTGTCTATTAAAATACACATATTCGTAAATTTGTACCTTAATTCATTTGATATTAGTAGCTTCTAGAATGAATGCATGATAAAACCTGTTTCTTCCCCGCTGAAAGCCTTTTTTAACCGATAAAATATTAACTGGAGGAATGTTTTCATTATTTATTACGACACGCGTAGATAGTAGTATTTTACTCCGTAGTGATAGAATATCATTACATGCGAGCCTGCACGAACTAACGCAAACGGCATCAGTCGATTTCCTCCCTTACCTCTGCGAATGAAGGAAATCTCTCTCCCACGATAAAGATGCCCCCATGGCTCTCTCTGCTTCCAACTTTTTTTCTCCTCATTTCCTGCATTAGATTGGCAAACCGCAGGAAATCGCAACTGGTTGAAATAGCGGCCAGAGTATCAAGATCCGCTTATCTCCAGTCATTACACATCGCCTTGCGAAATTTCCCATCAATTCCTTATGCATGATGGTGAATAACCGGCGTTCGAAGATGATGAATTTCCTAGAGAACTACTTTTAGTGATACTTTCCTTTGATGGAATCAAGTCCGGAGAGGGTTTTTTATAAAAGCTTCTCCAATAAAATATGGATGGTTTAAAAATTACAGGGATGGTATTATTCTCTTTTTGATCAACTCTATTTTAATAATCAACTGTGAAAACCATCATTCTTAGTGGAATTACTAATAAAAGCACCAATTAAGCCCGAGTAACTGAATATTATCTAAACACTGATTTCATATGAATTTGATACTGAGCTTATTCATTTCACCTCTTTTTACTTTTTATTTGTAACTGAATTTGTAGTTATTTATTTACTTCACATTACAATTTAGATTAACATTTAAGTAAATTACGAGCTAAACAGCTTATGTTGATTGTAACTCTTTAACTTACGATTAAAATTAATTGTATTAATTAATGCATATTGCATAATGCATTGTTTTATTTAGTCAGAACTTGTTCACTATTTGTCAGCGAAGCTTAACATCAACTAAAAAAACTCATCAGAAATAACCGGTGACAATTTATAGCAATATTACTAAGCTTTCCTTAAATTTTTATGAACGACAGTCATACCTCAAAAGAACAGTTTTACACCCTTTACAAAGGAAATGGTTAGAACATGCGTTTGTACCGATTTTTTCCTTCCTGATGCAGGAAATGTCCTAGTTTGGCGCAATCTTTGGACATCCTTTCCACACCATACCACTGTCACACCACATCGTCATTGGTGGTACTTTGAAATCGTGAGATGCTGAACTCTACACATTTCTCAGCAACCTGTTGCCTTGATATAGCACTTGAATCTGCTTTAAATTTTAAATACGCATTCTTGAAGGACTTTTTGGAGATTGGTTTTACTTGGAAGCAAGACCTGGGCCATGATCGGCAAGGAGGAGAAAACATTAGCATCGGTAATATGGTTACAGAGGAGTCTTAAAGCTAGGCGGGTGAATAAGGCCACAAATGAAGACGTATTGATCCAAATCGGAATGAGGAATGCCTTATGGTGATCTTCCGCTAAAAGTGGAGATAATGCTAAAGTAAACATCTAAAAACAATCAGAATACTCGTAATATTCCCCATGCAAACGTTTCTTTTCCTCTGCACTTTAAATACTGTATTGGATGTTAAATGCAATAGTTTAGAGGGAATCAAAACAATCGGTCAGACTAGGGTGGAGTGATAGTAATATATTCAATAATGCTTCGACATCTGAGGGCATTACGCAACTGTGGGTTCCCATCGGGGATCGAACCCAAGACAGTCTTCACTGGAGGCGGACGCGCTACCCACTTGGCTATTCGGGAGTTCCAATAGGGTGGATAAGTGCACGGACTTACATGATGGGGTATTAAAGGTTCAATCCCTCCCTTACTGGTTTTGCTGAATTTTATGAAAAGGAAAATTTTTTCCTTCAAACATTCAGCATTTCTTGGTGAGCATCGAACCAACATCACAAGAACTGTGTTAATACCACGCTTGGTAGTATGGAATAAAAAACCTTGATTTGACGTTGTAGAAAGCAGTTAAGTATGGAAAGAGTCAATGAAGGAATTAAAGCATAATAGCACTCCAAACACAAAATTTCTGACAGACTGACTTGATCACTGACTGAACCAACTTGATATATACATATTTTACTATTTTGACGAATTTTAAAGTTTTTTCGCCGTAATCCAACTCGAAAAAACTCCCATCGATGTTGATCTGCACATGCGGTCATGGGTATTTTTATTTTATATATTTTTACCCTTTAAGGTGAAGTGCGCGGATCTTTAACGCAACAAGCTGCCACTGTTTAGATTGCTGACTTACTTTTTTCAACGAACATTACATAAATTACGTCGTCAAGCAATTTTTCCTAATACCATATTTGTAACACAGACTCATTGCCTCAATTGTTGACATCTTATTTAGGATATCGTCACGTCGTCGATAAATTTTACGTAATGCATTATAAATATTGGCAACCGTACATTATTTGCGAAAGTCATTAGCCATTCGTATTTTGATTCACTTCAAGTTCTAATCGTCAATGCATACCTCAAATACTCCGCTAGTTATAACTATATTAGACGCACATCATTTATATATACGATCAAAAATTCTACATTTCATTTTCTTCTATTTGAGGCATTCATGAAACTTTCCAAGTTGCTGATGCCTCTTTAATTCCTAAGGAATAACAGGTGTGAAAAATAGCGACATGACTGGGACTCGAACCCAGGTATCCCACTTTTCGAGCAGGAATTCTAGCCACTGAACTACCATGCCACGTATCTTCCATTCACAAAACAGTGTGGAAGAGACGCGGCATGGTAGTTCAGTGGTTAGAATACCTGCCTGGGAAGTGGGAAACCTGGGTTCAAGTCCCAGTCTTGTCGCTATTTTTCACACCTGTTACTCCTTGGATTTCAGCCGTACGTCTCTTCCGTGCTATGTTATACACCTTTCGCTAATCTTTAATTCCCATTTCCTAATACGGCCTCGTTTATTGCTGGAACCGGACGTGGTAGAATGACCAATTTATGGGCCGATGGTATCAACAAGTACGTAAAACCGCCTCATTGGTAACCGCGTCGGGTTTGTTTCAATCGCTAACCGCTTTGCGTCAAGATCCTTGTCGAAATGTTTGCGATGTCCAGACGCTGTCACTTGGACTCCCTACGCTTTGTGAATGGTCAATATCTTGTCCGCGGACATTTTAACGGCAAAAGGGAGTGGGGACCATTTGCGAAAACGCGAAGTAGAGTCATCGTCCCACATTTCAGCTCTGGAGGACGACCGGAGAAGACCAAACAGCTCTAACCACTTTCGCCCATTCACTGATCTCGTATTCGCGACCGATACTCAATCCAGTCTTTCGCAAAGTTTTGGTGAAACAAAAACTTGATGTTTCATCGGAATTTGACGGATTTATTCACCCATATAGTGCTCTCCTCGTTCAAAATCGCGGGGGTATCTTCGGTGAGAGTAGATATGGAGGACTTGCGCCATTCTGTAAGATAAGATAACCGGTATTCGAGGCCTCGTTTCCACTTCTGATGTCTATATCTCAGAACGAAAGCTTAGCGCGTACTGCAGCTTCTGAAAGTAGCGACGCGTTAACCTGCAGACTGGTGAGTTGAACGGGTGTCAATCTTGAGAATCGGAACTGAGGCTGGTGAGCACGTAGTGACAGGTGAATAAATACTTCAACATCGTTGACCAATTCGATGACTTACAACCTCGACCTAGAAATGTATTCGTGAATATTGAAATTAGACACAAAGCTGCCTTCACAAACGCTATAAAAAAATAGGTAACAATGAAGTCATCAGTAACAGTACTGCGAGTGATTAAGTCATAAGTAATTTAGATTAGCTGAAACGTAATTAATCGAAGAGAAATGAATATGAGAGTAATTAAGTTACGAGTAATTAAGTTGAAAGCAATTAACTTTTAAGCAATCAAACTATAGTAATTAAGCTCTAAGTAATTGAGCCACAAGTGCCTATATCGAGTCAAAATGCTCATTTATTATAATAAAACATTTAAAGACATATGTGCTTAATTCTTGCAGCGTGTTTTTTTGCGTTATTGTACTTATTAATAATTTTGAAAACGGTGAATGTTTGTTGAATTCATACTTTGCTTATCCGTGAACAAGTTGTTGCATGAGACAAAATGTTTGACAGGTTGCTACACACGTCGCGTCATAGCTTGAAATAATTATGGTTGAAATATTCGTGGAGAAGGTTATGACGTATGCATACTTAATCTTTAAAATACTTTGTGGGAAAACATGAGGAGATTTGGTTATTATTCAACCAAACGAATAAATTAACAAACGCGTGACTTTCCCAAAAAATTTTGCGAAAAATTTAATAACGGAGGGAGCGGAGGGTTTAGTTGCATTCGAAAAATGTTACTTTGACCCATTCTTCCTGTAATAAAATTACAGATGTGGAGTACATGACAGCTTGCTCCCTCCCATATAATCTTTAGCCATCCACTCCAAAACTCGACGGAACAGATATCAAATTTACTCCGAGATCAGTTACGTATGTGTATTTTAAGAATATATTTCTTGATAATTCATTCTATTTTCGACTCAATTATCCCTAATATATCCAGGAATTAATACTAGTTTACGGTAATATCATGGGTGGTTTGCAAAAGTCCAGTCCTTTGATAACCTTTAGGGCAGAAATGTCTACGCGGGACGTAGTTTGGGCATCTCTGATGTACGCTATGAGGTGAATCTAAATGGAAATTCCACAGTTAATATGATGCTCGCAAATAGTCTTTCGATTTGAATTCGCGCCAAGAAAACGGCCTACATGTCAACTCAGGCGAGTGATTAAATAGCCAACGGTAGCGCACTCGTTTCATTGATAATTATGTAAGTAAAGGCTATGAAATATTAGATTAATTTGCCCTTGCATGCACTTGGAAAGCTACTGAATAATCAGCTCCACCAACGTTGACCACAGCGATAACTAGTAATTTCAAGAGCAAATAACCAATGCACGACGGTCACGTTCTCGAACCCAGCAACAAACATTACACCCACGAGAAATCAAATCGAAATGTATACAGGCCCAAATCAACACAATCAGAGCGTGACTGAAAAAAACAACACGGGTCGACCAATTTCGCTTCTGAAATCACTGAAAATTTTCGGGTCCTTCCAATCACTCTTCTTACGGCAAAGAGATGAATCTTGATGGAAATTACTATCTTCGCGTCATGGCGAATCCTTCCAATTCTGCCTCTCCTGCAGAACGTTAAAGGAAGGGTAGGCTTGTAGTTCCTCGAGGTTTGCTCAGCACATGATAAGAAACTTTGAGAGACGCATTCTATCTTCCGCCTAATTTACTACAATACTAAACACAAAAAGTGAATATATGCATACGTAGAATTTAATCACCTACACCTGCATACATAAGCTGCGAGATACCCTTCGGCACGTGCGTGAACCATAAGCTTATTTTCCCAATCTTTCGCGTTTCGTACACGGATAACGAATCTCCGAAGCGACTTCCTTCTAGCACCCACTCTCCTAGTACTTCATTTCGCAGCGATCAGGGTATATTTGCGGGATGAATATACTTTCGTAGCATCGTTTTTATTACATAGATTTCAATAGATTGTCATTAGGATAATGACAGCGATGAAAATGGAATCGCGTAACGCAGGTGAAACCGGGTGAGTGCGATGTTAATGAATGAACGAGTCATCATAAAAAAGGGATAATCCAAAACATTTCCTTCAATTTCTTACGACACTCGTAATTACTCCACAGAGAGATGTAGATAACGAACTGGAACTCCAAAGCATTCCCCCCAAGCAACAGGGTCTTTAGAGAAGCAAAACAACGTTCGTAAAAGATATAAATGAACAATTTATCATCATTTTCGCTCATATTACGCTATTTTCAATCGTTTTATTGACTCACAAAGAGTTTTCTTTTGATCTTTTTTAGCAGCGATCCTTTCATTGTTGTCTTATTTCTGCTTCTACAGGAAAAGGTATCATGCAATACTTGCTTTAGAATGTGAAAATACTCATTTCGGAGAATCATACAAAATCATGCACGGATAATCCGCCCACGGATAAGCGGGAGTTCACTGTATGTACCACTGACCCGATTCTTCCTAATAGTCACTTTTTAGGTGACTTTGACCAGCTGTCGACGCCTAGTGCAAGGCCTAACAAAAATCAAATAATTTTAAAATTAGATTGGAAGACAAAACTGTGAAATATAAGTCATTCCTCTGAATGCTGAACTCGTGGTCACTGTATGTACGGATGCCTACAGCGAAAGGTTCGTGCAAGGATAAGAAAACATGGCGGAGTGCTATTAATATCCAACACCGTTAGTTTATCCACCCTTTACATGAGCAGAGGATATTCATTTATGTACATATATACACCAAACCCTCCATCAGTGGATACTTGTTCGGCCAACGAATTTCGACAGTGCTTTGCTTCGTAGGATGATAATTCGATAACTACGGTTTGATCAAATACATAAGTGTAAAAAATGAAAACGGACAAAACGCCGCTGTTTTTATTTCCTGGCTAACCGCTCTTTTGCCAATTTGTAATGTGAGTAGAAAATAAGCTGGAAAAAATCCTCATTTCGAAAAACACTAATAAAAATACAGTTGTACAATAGCAGGTGATGAAGACGGAGAGTAATCTGTTATTACCCTTATCGTTTCTATTTTGATTTTTCAGATCGCTTGTCCTGTAGCTCAGGCCATATCATTTATAAATGTCAATTAAACTTAATATACTGTTTCGCAAACTTTTTCGGGAAACCATCCTCTTATTAAATACTTAGAAATTAGTCTGGATTTTTTCGATCTAGATTTCGACGGCACTTTTGCGGAACCTATTCACAAAACTAATAGAGGGTAAGGTATACAAAGATACTGAGAAATAAAAGATAAAGGAAAGGCCTCAAATAGTACGGATGCAAAAACAAATTGAATGTGCGCCATATACTTGTTGAACATCGCACTATTTCATCCCAATGAGAAGTATTCGACGGAAGCGCTTAAAAAAGAAAAAAAAAGGAAGATTATTCTTTCCTTAATACAGGCCATTCCTAGTTTCCAGCCAATAAAGAGATTTCCATCTCCTAACTTCTTATTGATATTCGCCGGATTTTATTGCGCGGCGATAAAACACGCGAAAAAAGCGTGGAATGCTAAAACTCGTTCCTACGCATACGACTTGCAACACTGTCCTCGTGACCCGATTCCTCAACCTTTGATGACGAGATGCACCCCTTTCACTGCAGTGTCACAAGACGTGTGCGTCGCAGGTAATTGGACCAGCCAAGAATTCGCGGAGTGAGCGAATTCTCCGTTCGCGGAAGTTCGTCACGTTGCGGCTGAGAGAAAAGTGGTTGGCGGGCAAATAAAAAAGGTTATTTATGGTCGGATAGCACTCGTGTTCTGAAAGATATTAGATAGTTGTTTGGTTCCCGTTGCTCTGACGACGGAGATGACCTGCAAATGTTTGTAAACAGCCAGCCGCAAATGTATGTGTGTTTCTGTTGTGAAACTGAGAAGATATACCGCAAAACAATTTGGATCGCATATGACCAACACCTTCCAAAAGATTCCATCAAAACTTACTAACCTCGCATTTTACATACATATAAATATAACTTAAAAGTTTATCTTGCAAAATATTCCATCAAAACTTACTTTTACGTAAATATAATCCCTGAAACCCAAGGATATCCTTGGGTTTCAGCCGCATCCCTTATTATCCTTGTAACTCTCAGTATCTCTTGTTATGCTTGTGATTAAAAGGTTTATCTTGCAAAAGATACAATCGAACATTACTCCAGCTCACATTTTACATAAACATAGCTGTAATTAAAAAAATCAAGAAAAATGAGAAGCAGACTTTAATCTTAACCACAGAAAGAAAAAAATTCCGTTTTTCATTTTTCGTCGTGATAGAAATCTACCACAAAGTCGAGGCCGATTTAGTAGTTTATTTAAAAAAAGGCAGTTGTATTATATCATTCCAAAACAAAGGAAATCCTATACAAATTAAAAAGGTCTAAAGTGGCCACTGGAGGCACCTTCTACAACAGGTCTTATTACACATGTGGTCAATACATCAAGATCAGGTTATAATACATCAGGAAAGTTCTCCTTATTTAAACGTATTATAAAATACTATGAAATAATTCATTTACATATATTTAAGTTAAGAATATAAAAACGTGAAATGAGAGAATAAAATTAAAGATCTGCATGTAATTGAAAAAAGACGTTCTGATACCTCACTTTCCACAAAGGATATTTCATTTTTTACGTTTTTATAAATACGTCTCATGTTACTTGATTTAATTTTTCCTACTTTTACAAATAGAGTGAACAATTATCAGCAAATTTTCACGAAAACCCATTTTAATTTTTTTCCTTTTAAACTTAACGCGAAACACAGACTTTAGGAAATTAAATCTTTTTGAGAAATATTGAATGTAAGAGTTATTCATTCAGATTAATCACTTTGAAGGAGGTACATTTCTTTAATGATTCCCCACGTATGTGGTTACCTACTGGTCAAAGCATAGACATGGCCACTATATGCAAAACTGTTAGATGCAACTGAAATTACTTCTGCGGGGACCGACAATAACTGGTCACATTAAGCAGATGGTTACTCTAGGGAGGCGGTCACAAAGGGTAGGTTCTACCTTGTGTAACACTTAGGACATCACGATATGAGTGAAAATATACTAGGTCCATAGACATGGATGGGAATTTTCCTAAGATAACGGGAGCGTTAAAAACCCTCTACTACTAATAATTACAAATACTTCCGAAAAAAAATTAGAAAAACAATAAAAATGCTTGCATTGGAATCCAGAAATATTAACATTTTAGCAACGCGAAAATTCCATCTTAATTCTATCAACATTTCCAACACATTCACCTCAAACTTTTAACGTAGAGAGGAGTTCTAACGAGACTGACGTTGGAAAAACAAAATACGAAGCAGAAAAGACAAAAAATTGTAGGAGCATTCCGATGCGAAAAAAATTACCGCTCAGGAAAATAAAAAGGCGTGGAATTTTGTACCTCCTCCACAAAAAAAAGACGAGGTTTTCTAAATAACGCCATCACGACCGCGATTTTGCATCATTCTTACTTGGAAAGTAACGAATAAAGAATTTTTCTATCAAATGTCATGTTAAACGGTATTCTTGTCATATAAATAAATAAATAAATAAAATAAATAACGTCTCACTACCGATATTTGACAGAAACCTTTGGTTTAACACATTTATTGGAAGTGCTTGCAAAGCGTTAGTTAACCTTCCATCTGCGGAAGGACATGGAGTATTGAAAAAAAAAANCGATTGATTGACATTCCTAAAACAGATAAATTATTATGAGAGAATTATCACTCAAGGTAAACGTAACATAATTCAGTTTATCAATCAACTGAAGGGCAATAGAATGTTTACGAAGAGAGAAAATCGTGACACTTGATGTCTTGACTATCCTAGAACAAGAAATCCTTCACAGTTTATTAAAATATAAATTATAGTCCATATATGGAATTTGTTCGTTATCTAAAGATTATGAAGCAACTAGGATTGTGCGTCCAAAAAGCCTTGAGCACGAATTAATAACTGAAGAGAGAATTTAGAAAAAAATCAATGGTATCATAAAGTCATTCAATCATATCATGACAACATTCCTACTCATTTACGCAGTATAACGAGTTTTACGTTGCTATAGCGGAAATAATGTGAAGTTAAAATCGGTTAGTTTGAAACTGAAGTTGTTTTTGCAAAAACAAAAATAAGGAAACGCTGCGCATTTCCATTGCGCCTAAAAATGGAAGATCTGTATGATCCAAATCCGCACTCTAAGATGTTTAGATTTAGATTTGTACCCCGCGAGCCGCCAGTGGCGCATGGCAGGTGGTGTACTAGCATCTTACGTAATCTACTCCATTAGCTTCTCTGATGCTATGCGGAAAGAACGACAAGAATTAACAACATCTTTTAGTGATTACCTCCATGTAAAGCTTTGTCGATGCCTCTGGGAGATCGCCCTCTGCTTTTATATTGAACTACAGGTCAACTGAATTTCCAAATTAAGGAGCCTGTCATGTCCTTATGCACTTCTAGAGGAAGTGTACAGCTATGATGCAAAATTATAGTTTAACGGTTTATATATTAAACGATGAAAAGAATCACTGTTCCTGTTTCCTTGGAGATATATGAGAGGCATAGCTTTTGGAGCAATTCGTGTAATGGTCCTCGGACAGCCAAGTGGGTAACGCGTTTACCTTCGGTGAAATCGGTCTCGGGTCCGATTCCCGGTTAGGGCCCTCGTGCGAAATGACTTCAGCAGTCTAAGCACTTAAAAAATACCAATTAAAATCCATTTAATGTAATTTTCGTTATTATTTTTTTTTGTTTTAATCATGAAAATCTTCAAACTTCAATGAACGCCGGGAGCAATTAAAACAAACATTCATTCTGCAGAAGTTTTTTATCTTTTGGTGGAACTTGACATCAACCCGTTCCCATAACACCGTAACTTTGTAATATAGTAATAATAATAATGTGGCAAANTATTTATTACTAAATGTATTTTTCCTAAGGTTCCATGCAATTTCCTATTCAAATCCTTGGAAAAAAGTGGAAAAAGCAGACAATGGTTTGAGTTTACCCAAAAAAGTTAACGAGAAGGCTAAATTTACTTATAATTAACAGAACATCTGAGTTGATGATTTTCAATTAATTACTACTGATTCAAAACTACAGGAAGTTAAATTGCCGGCGGGCAACGAAAGGACCTAACCTGACCCACTGTGGTTAAAATATGGACACCGCTGGACTAAAAAAATCTTAGATCTTACCTATAATTACGGCGAATTTTGGTTATAACTTGCTTAGTGATGCCTTTTTTGATCTAGTGAACTACTGTGAATTACGTTACTGGAGAGCATCTAATATTCTGAAAAATGTGTTCATTGATTGAAAGTAGATTTCTCAGCAGTGGTGACGAAAGACATGAAAACTTGCACGGTGGGCGACTGGAGACTAAATTTAAACTCAACCACGGAACAATAACAGGTGTATCTAGGCTTAGGAACTGTCTCATCATCTGGCAACTGAATTCAGGGTAACTACCCTCAACTTCACCTCACTTAATGGCGATTGTTTCGCTCTCATCGTCAGCGACTATTTAAGATTGCTATTCTTTGTTCTATCTTGCCTCATCATTGAGCCACAATTCGAAACCTATCTTAGGAATTAGTTTCGCATTGTCCTATATTATGTACACTAGATCTTTCAGCTGTTACGAAACACCACAATGACAAATATTCAGCGTGTTTAAGAGGGATTTGAAATAGAAATACGTAAGTAAATTTCATAGTGACAGACGTAACATATTTACATTTTTGCGATAAAAATATGTACGTCAATTTCGAGCATTAAGTTATGGAAAATTTCTCTTGGATTTTAATTTAATCGAACTACGATGAACTTTCGATTATCCGGGCTAGTGATAGAAGGAAGATGCAAGAACGATCAAAAACACGGCTAATCCAAACTTTCAGTGTAATAATTTTCACAATTTTTTAAATAAACAATTCATCTTTATTTGCGCATTTAGCCCGTCACTTTCGATAGTTCCATGGACTAAATAAGAGTTTACTTCGCCCGGCCTTGAATCATTTTATCAGCGATTATGTCGTTGAGTCGTATTCCTACTGCTCTTTAGAGAAAGACTTAAGTTTTCTTCTCTTTCTCATCACCATTTCCTTGATTTGAAATACTTACATGCAAAATTTCTCCCGTTTTCTCAATTAGAGTTCCTTCCCTTTCTACCCATAATTACAACATACTTTACACACATAGTTTTCGACTCCCCAAAGATCCATGTTCTATCGCCTCCCACAACTATTCAACTCCCTCCTGTCCTATCCTCCGTAAATTACCTACGTACCTTTGATATTTCTCTGTTTGTTTGTTCTTGTATTTTTTTGCTTTGTGGTTATTTTCTTTCCTTTAATATGTCTATATCTTTTAGTATTTTAATGTATTGTTTTCGTATTATTGTTTTTTTTTGTTTTAGAATTGTTAAGTATTGAGTTTTGATATTGTTATGATTGTTGTGATTCAATGTAATAGGCCATTTCTGTCTGTTTTTGAATCCTATCAATAAATAAATAAATAAAAATTCGCGCTCCGTTCATTCTGGGAAGGACTCGCGACGTTGAGGGACTCAAGTAGGTTTAACGGTGCGCGAGTGCCCAACCGATTGCCAAAACGAAACGAACTGTACAGGTACGAGTAGTCTCCTACAGATACAGACAGAAATTTCCCAAACATAACAGGAGTTTGAAATGAAATCAACTAAGGAAGGCTAAACTGTGTAGAAATCGATAACAGGGAAAGGTTACAAATTTATGTAAAGGATCAGGTCTGATGATGGCCGATTTGTGTCGAAATCGGTCGGTTTGAATATATGCAAATTGGATAATATGCGGAAATATGTAACTTGTATTTCTACCTCTCCCTGTATTGGAGTTTTTATTCCACCCCTCATTCTCTCATTCATAAAGTATGCAAAGAGGTCGTGTTTCAGACCTGATTTAGCTGTGAACACTATGAATCACACTCGCTCTTCGCAGATATCTGCCAATGCATGCGTTCCCCTACACGCTAAAATTATTGCCAATAAGGCTAATTAAAAAGCGTGTACCTCTCACATCAACACAGAGGATTCATCGAGCTTTCAGATTTTATGTCTTGCTTGGTGAATAACAGTTCACTACCGATAAAACGAAATTAAAAGTATTTCGGATATTATGCTTTGCTTGGTTAAAACTTTCAGAAATTATGCTTTTCTTGGTGAATAACAGTTCACGGCCGGTGAACGAAAATAAAAGTTTGCAATTTCGGAAAAGAAATGGCTGCTCGCACAACCATTAATTTTTATCTGAAACTTAGACGATTTTTGAAACCGAAAAGTCGTATTCCATGTTGGGATTCAATTCGATCGGAGACCTGCCTTCCTAAACAACCGACAACTCTACTACCTTCTGTTCTTATAAACGAGCTTGACTAATTGATGGCTTCATCTACTCCATAAGAAGTCCTCGTGTCGCTCCAACGCTCGTTTTCGAACTTGATCTATCGCACACGATGTTTCCGAACGCTAGATTGATGTAGCTATGCGAAACTAGAACAGGAGGTCAGTGGTTCAACTCCCATGTACGGGGCGGGTGTATGAGGCGGGTGATGGTGGCCCAACCAGCATTCATTATCGCGAGCATTAACGGCATCCAAAATGGAATTCAACCTA
>KZ309002.1:16290-45488 GCA_000376725.2 Ladona fulva
TATATCGGCTACATCATCTCTGAAAGTGCTTTCTCTAAATATATACAGTAAATTAATCCTTTGTTGAAATCTTCTAACTTCTAAAGATTTCCATCTTGCGTCCTGGAACGTCTGAGTGACGCTCAATGATTTATCATAGCAATTCTTCATAAAACGTATCGCTTTTATATATAATAGATATTCTTCTATTCTGTTCAACCTTGAGAAGGTAAACTTGGTTAAAAAAGGTTTCTCGTAATGGATAAACTAAATATAATAATTCAATATTAAAAAATAATGATAACTAAGAGCTAGTTCCTGATATATAATAGTATTTTTATTATTTATAAAATGTGAAGGAATTCGCGGAAAGCATGAAATGAGATCAAAATTTACTTATACAACAAGGATTTTGCTATGAGAAGAGTATCTACCAAATTTAATCTCTGGATATAACCAGAAATTAAATAAGTCAATTTAATAAGTCGTTAATAAATAAGTCGGTAAGCAAGGAATAACAGGTGTGAAATATAGCGACATGACTGGGACAAAAGCATTCCCTAACAGCGTGGAAGAGACGCGGCATGGTAGTTCAGTGGTTAGAATACCTGCCAGGAAATTGGGAGACCTGGGTTCGTATCCAGTGCTTATCGACTTATTTATTAACGACTTATTCAATTGACTTATCTAATTTCTGGTTATATCCAGAGATTAAACATATTAAACTTTATTTAGTAATGTCGATATTATTCGTACCTGTTATTACTTGGGTTTCAGCCGCACGGCTCTTCCGTGCTTACTAATTTACCTATCCTTAATTCTTATGAAATAAGTTGATGATTATTTCAATTCCTCATTTATTGAAGTAATTTTTGCGATGCTTAAGATATTATAGGAAAGCAAGCGTTCAGGTGCAGGTTTAGAATTCTTGAAAGAAGGAAGATTAGAAGCTAGGCTGCGATTGTTAGATAAATTCAGAGGAAGTACATTTGTGGAAGACATAATTGGTATTATGCGACCCCCCCCTGCTACTTCGACCGATCCGAAAATGAGCGTAAAATAAGAGAAATAGATGCGAGGACAAGTCGTTTGAGGGACTCATTCTTCCCGTGAACGTTACGCGACAACAATAAGCTAAGTAGGCAACTCAAACTCATGGTGTTTACACCCCCGCCGCACGCCGAAAGGCAGCTTGTATGATAGTTATGTATATGTAAATATTACGCAAGAAAATTTGGTGAAATTAAGAAATTACCTAGTGGATATTTTTGTTGACGAGATTTTACTTCAACGAAATCATCCCAAGCAATAGCGACGCATTATAACGCCGAGCGTGAGTAATTAACTTGATGGAATGAAGCAGCTGCGTTAAACCGAACAGACAAACAGACCGAATAGACAACAGTATCCGACAAAAAGAGGCATGGAGGGGCAAAATTCAGAGCGACAAACCGGGTTGAGGTGACAGGTAGTTGATGTTGCAACCACATAATAATAGTTAGCTTAGTTTATATCTCTTGAATTCAACCATTAGAGAGAATTATGCATCCTTGCTGCTTACGGCAGGATAGTGTAACTTTTTCTGACACAAACCGCACTTTGACGAAGAGGCGCTAAAGAAGTTACCTGGAGGAATCCAGAAGTCATGTTATGGTATGTCGGATAAGGTCGACCTTCCCGTCGACGAAAACTGAAAATTATTTTCTCGGACTAAACTGGAAACTAAGTTAGCCGGTGCGAAGGCAGCGAGGCTCTTTTTTTAGTATAAGCACATGCCTGTTTGGGAACTTTTTTTAGCACGAACTCCGGGAAGCGGACTGGCCGCGTCCACTTTGAGTACGAAGCCGTAAATCCTAAATCGAAGGAGAAAGGAAGTGAGGGTAGGGGAAGAGTAGTTATATCCGCTTCCCATCACGATAACCCTATTTTGAGCCTTTCTATCGAGCGGGGAAGAAAAGAGTTTGATACACTACCAATCAGATAAAGGCTAGAATTTCTTTCTAACTTATTTAAATTGAGCAGATATCCGCTATTCACTACTCAAGCAAAGAAAACGCGAAAAGATATGATAAACTGAGATAACGGAGTGCAATAGAAGGTGAACCGAATCCGGTATTTTCTAAACGTATAAACGTAGGAAATGTTCTAATGTATGGTTGGCATAATGAACATCATTCCGAAAATATGTGCATTGCTAGGCAAACAAATACAAGATATCTCAAGAAATATAGGGTAACCACGCAGGTTCCAATGCATTTGTTGGTTAGATGTAAGAAGAGGTTCATTTGTTTCAATTTCGCAAATGAAAACGCTTATAATTATTTAGCGCAAAGGTCTACGAGTAAAATCCTTTCATTTAGTACATTATATATCTGATTATGATTTTTTGCTTTATTATTATTGGCCATGAAAGATGATCGTGTTTTGTCATTTATTTTCTCTTTCATTTACTATTTGTATTTTACACCAAAATGTACTGTAATTGGTTGGACTACGTTTCTCAATACATTTAATTTAATTTTAATTACATCGATTTTTATTAGATATATTTTAAAGATGCCTTTTCCAATTTTCATACACATTAAGAAAATTGGTATTCTTTTAAGGAAGTTAGCTACATGATAACTTTACAAGAAAAAGCTGACTTGAAAAAAGTCTCGCAGGACCGGGACTCGAACGTGGATCTTCCAATCTCCTCTAGCAGTTCTAGCACGATAGCTCAATTGCCTAGAGGAGTTATCTGGAAAGTCAAAGATTCGAGTTAGAGTCCCATTCTTGTCGAACATTTCTCGTGTCTGTTCTTCCTTGGGAATACTAATCGTATCGTACGAATATGTAAAGTTACTTTTCGCTCTTTTCCATATCAAAGCTTATTATTCATTGCACTTTTCTGCTAATAATGCGATCGTCTCGCTATATAATATAATTAAATATATTTATTTTACTTAATCATCATCCCTTTGGTCCTCCCTGAATCCTTTTGTAACCCCATTCATACCCTCGCCTAAGTCCCGTTACAATACCACATCCCAGAATCCTAAGCTTAAAAAGACAATACCTACTTTCAACGCTTTCCCACAATTCACAAGTGCCAAGGATATACTCACGGACAAATCCCGGCCATTTCCGCGAACTTTTCTTTGTCATACTCTTTTAAATCACCGAAATTCAAACAAAAATATTTACCATCGAGACCTGAAAAGTATTAACAGCGAAAACTTTTTAAGTGATGCGGCCCTTCTGCCATGGCATGGCATAGAATTTATCGACAACGTAGATGATAAGGTGGAAATTCTAAATACTCTCCTTGTGAATTTACTTGACCGACATGCAGCAGTTAGGAAAATTAGAATATCTAAGCCTCCTGCCCCTTGGTTAACAACTGACATTCAGAAATTGATGGCTAAACGCGATACAAAATTCCGACAATTCAAACGTTGTAGAGATGCAGCAATATTTAGCGAATATAAAGGCTTACGAAATCGAACAAAACAACTAATGAGGAACGCCAAAACTCGATTCGCGCACTCAATTCCCAAAGAAAAATCCTCTGCAGTCTTATAGAGAGAACCGCGTGGTCTTGGTATAGGGAAAATTAAAGAATCTTCAATTTTTTCTTCAGTAAGTCCTAATGCTATCAGTGAAAAAATGAATTCTCCCTTCTCCCTACGCAAATAAACCCCGAATCTAAGCAACGTTCGTTAACCAGCCTCCGAATACCAGTTTTCCACCACACCAACTAAAATTTGTCTTTAAACCAGTTTCTCAAGTTGAAGTACTGAGGGCGTTGAAAAGCGTAAAATCTAAAGCTTTAGGAGTTGATGGAATTCCTATCCTCTTAATAAACAAGTTAATGCATATCGTATTACCGTTTATATAATACATATAATAGTTCCCTAAATCAAGGTAAATTCCCATCGAGATGGAAACAGGCTTTCATCCGTCCGATCCCGAAAAACGCGCAATCTAACGACTCTAACAGTAGGGAGTATCGTCCGAAGAGCTTTCTTTCCCTTTTATCAAAAGCACTCGAGAAGCTGGTCCATGGTCAGGTTACCGAATTTATTGGACAAAACTCTCTTCTTGAGCCATTACAGTCTGGCTTTCGGAAACTTCATTCGACCTCAACTGCTCTAGTAAAGATAACAGAATACATCTGCAGGTCTATGGGTTGTAAGAAATGAACTGCGTTAGTACTACTCGATTTCACTCGATTACTCGAAAGCATTCGACTCGATTGATATAGATATTATGATGATCAAACTTAAGATGATGGGTCTCTCTGACACTTCAGTCGCTTGATTCTCCTCCTACCTTCACAACCGTCAGAAGAAAGTAGTTTCCAATGAATCGGCGTCCGAATGGGTTGAAATTGACCGAGGACTTCCTCAAGGATCAATCTTAGGTCCCTTACTCTTTTCCTGTTATATCAATGACTGCGTCAAAGTAATTAAATACTGTAGATATCACTTGTACGCAGATGATCTCCAGATTTACTTGTACTCAAGTCCCTCAGAACTACCTCAATCGATGCATAAAATTGATTATCATCTCCAACTCGTTAATAACTGGAGTAAAGACAATTTTATTATTCTTAATCCTGGTAAATCACAGGCAATTTTGATCTGATGCCCAAAATTACTAAGCTCTGTAAATAGAGTCAGCCTACCGGTACTAGAACTAAATGGCACCGCAATTCAACTCGAAAATTCAAATAAAAAACCTCGGTCTCCACATATGTAAAAAAATTAATTTTTCGCTTTACTCACTTCGACGATTAGGAAATTTCCTCCCCCCCTCCGTGAAGTTTCAACTAGTAAACTCTTTAGTTATGCCTCACTTCGACTACTGTGATATAGTCTATCAGGATCTGCCAGGAGAACTAGCCATCAAATTACAGCGCATACAAAACGCCGCGGTGAGGTTTATTTTCAACTTCAAAAAGTACGATCACGTTTCCGAACATTACTCCAAGCTCTCTTTGCTAAAACTAGATTTGCCCCGGAAGCAACACATTTTGTCAAGTACATATAAATTTTCAACAACGAGATCTCCTAAATATATTCACTCGTTATTTATATCTCTGGACACCATTCATGACCGCAATACGAGAGGTTGCAAGAAACTCTTGATCCCCCAGCATAGAACTGAGATTTTCCACAAATCGTTTATAGTCGCAGCTAGTAACCTTTGGAACACACTTCCCCAAGGAATGAAAAACTTATCCTCCATCTTTAGCTTTAAGTGTAAATGCCACAATCGCCTCCTAACCGCGCAAAGCAGAACTTAATCGCTCGGAAACACAACTCCTTCAACCCACTGAGATCACAAAATGTCCCTTTCACTTTCAGAAAATCTATCCGTCCCTACCTTTATCCGCCGTGTAAATGAATGTTTTTCGTTTTAGTGTGTTTTATCTTATTTATTCTATTATTTTTATTGTAGTTTCTTCTTTTGTCTTTTTATAAGTTTTTTAGCCAGTTTGTGATTAACTTTAGTTTCGTTCTGAATATTTGATGTGCTTTTTATTAAGCGAAATTATTTTTTTTCTAATCCCTTCTTAATTTTATAATTTTTGTAAGATACAGGTTTTTTATGTTAATGTGTTGTTATTCGTTCTTTTTTGTTTATTTCTGTTGATTTGTCTCCATGTATTTAATAACTCTATTAATCTACTTTCATCATCAAGTTTAGTTTCCTATCCGTAGGTTTCGCAGGTTTTTCACACCCCCGTTTTTGAGGGTGTTTTCCTGCTGTGGAGATTTTTCCCTGAGCTCTAAGCTTAGGTCTTTTAATCCACAAAGCAGTTTTCTTCTTTGTACTTTAGGAAGCTTTCTCTCTTTTCTTGTCTCTTATGACGAAGGGTTAAATGAAAGAAAAGACTTGTTAGTCTCAATCTCGCCCTGAATAAAGTCCTTTATTATCATCATCATCATCATCATCCTCATTATTATTATTAGTATTAATATTATCCCTGAAAAATGTAATTGCTACACTATCGTAGCTAAATACAGACTGCAATTAACCCGCAAAATACATTCTCTGGCACAGTTCCATTAACGTTAAGAATTTTTTGCGAATAGAAAAAGAGGGATCAAAATGTTTACTCCTTACACCAGTCGCAAAATTCCGCTTTTATAACTGAGCTCAAATAAATTCGTCATCATCCAAATAATTTCTATGAATTCAATTATAAATATATCCTATCAAATGATGTGAATATTTAATTAAACCTCGTGAGTGTAATTCGATGAAATGGCTTGTAAATAATGGATATTTCAATCCCGTTTTTAGAGTAGAGTGACTCTGATACAATTTATCCTAGTCGATTTAATTTAAGTGTCAAACCAGTCAGATCATCGGCGATTGCGTAATTATTATCAACACTCTACTACCAAACTTTTTTCCGCTAAATATTTCTATTTTAACTTCGGAGAAGGATGTGTTGTCTTCTATCTTATTTATAACAGAAATTAAGCAGTGATTTCGACCAAAAAAGATAATAACTACGGTTCTTAGAGGTAATAGTGCAGATCCGATGATTTGTTCCGCGGCTATTTGGTGGTACGATGGTTTAGTGATCATCCGTGATAAATTGGTTGCTAGGCAAGGGAGATTTGTCATAATTAATTTTTATTGTTATCGCTGTATAGAATGCAATAATTTTTGTAGTATTTAACCCTTTTCTAAACAATAATCGCATTTCCATGCAATAATTGTTTAACAAAGGGTTAAATACTACAAAAGGAACAGTATGTAGTATTTAACCCTTTTCTAAACGAAAATTCGAAGTATGCACTACTCAAATCGTATGGTGCAATAGAGGATTAACAGTTATCCGGACGCAAAAATATGGTAAAATTATTGTTTATGTTTAATTTCAAGTCTTTTATACGCAGATAGTACGCATCCCGAGAAAAATTAGTGGTGTTTGAGAGATAAATATCGAAATATATGATTAATGTAAATGGTAGATTAGAAAGAGAGACAGCAGGTAAGCATGGAAATATGAACGACAAATTAAAATAAATGACGCCTTGTCCGAAAACCAATTACTATACCATCATAGTACCAAATAGTTGCGGATCAAATCACCGGCTGATTTATTTACTCTTATGATTACTATTTTTGGATGGAATCAATGCTTGATGATTGCTGTTATAACTAAGAGAGAAAACAAACAACTCATCCTTCCCTTAAGTCCAAATAGAGATAATAAGCGGAAAAAATTGCGGATAAACACCAGGTACCAAGGACCAGATACATATTGGAGGCTTCGAATATATCTATTCGTTTTCTAGGTTAGGTATTTACAAAGACTATAAACAGGCAAAAGGCCATGCCATGCAAGGTAGTCCTTATCACAGGGGAATTCAAAATCCTGCCTAATATTCTCACTGGTCGGGAGGGAGATCAAAGTTGTGGTCGTTGCTTAGGAATCAGCGAATTTTCCACTCAACCATGAAGGAACTTGGGGCAATCGAAGTAAAGTACTCAACTATCCGAGTGATCCATGTTTTAAAACCGGAAACTCGATTCTCTCTCTCCCACACGCTTCTAATATTCTAAAGATCTGCAGGTACTGAGTACCTGAACTTTCATCTCGCACGTGAAATCGACCAGATCTAATTTAAAAAGCGAAGTCATCGGATTTTATATGAATGCTATTTAAATTTTTGAGACGCAAATAAACACTTTTGCCCCATGCCCTTCCCTGTCTGTACACCTCAAAATTGCTTATAAAGATTTCTTCGAAAGGGATGCCTGAAAGGGAATAAACAAGAATCCGTATGTGATACGGATCCATACTATGCAAAGATCCATATGTAATACGGTATCCAGATGATGAAGTTCGCTTAAGGATGAGTTTTCGCTGATCTTATTGATCATCCTTCTGTAATTTATCTGAAGGAGCTTTACATCGATTCTTTAATGATTTGTTTCCCTAGAATCAATTTTCACTCCACATTTTCACAGCATCATCATTACATGCATCCTATTTGGGTTGCCGTTAAAATATTTACTTTGAATGACACCTTTATTTCTATCAACCTATTTTATTACCTCTTCAGAGATTAATTAAATATCTGAATATCGCTTTTAGTAACAACTACGTTATTTAGATTTTAATCATCATCTATATTTAATACATTTCCATACTATTTGCACAGACTGTGCTGCAAATTAAGTTCAGTTCTACTGTACATATTAGCAAACGTGGTGGTGAAGTTTTTGATCCGTAGTGATTTGGAAGAAATGTAAGGAAAAATTTGAGGTGGTGATTCTATTACAGGAATAAATAGCAGTTTTATTTCCTGTGCTTAAGATTACTGAAATTAAAAATATTCTTTGTCATACAATCAAGATGTATGGTAAACAAAGTGTAGAAGCCGAGACGGCGCATATAGTCAAAAGGGAGACTGGAATATACCACAATATTAGTAATCCGAGAAATTTTTCAGCAATTTCAAAGAAGCTTTAGTTATGTATTCAGGGGTGAATCGATACATAGATTCTTCACTTTGGGTCTGCAACTGAAGGAGTTGCCAAAGATAAAAATTTCCTCAAAAACAGAATTGATTAAGGGCAGAAAGTATGTCTTTAATTCCATTATTCTCACAAACTCGTTGACTTAGCATGAGCAGAGATCGGTTTAGCTGCCGTTGTTTCCCGAGTTTTTGCTAACGGCTAGTATATTTAGATTCCATGGAATACATTTCCATAAATCTGCATTCAAAGAAAGAAATTGGAAACTCATTGAAAATGTCTTCATGTGTATCATCTTCTGTATGAAATACCTGGAATAATATTATTCCTGAAATTTGAATAGCATATTTTAATAAAGATCGCACTCGGTTCGGTCACAGTTTCCCATAAATTATCGAATGAAAAAGCTTCGAGATCGCAGGGAATTCTTTGGAATATGTACAGCTGAGTATAATAGGGTTCAGCTCTCTTTAGAATATTTTATTTCTCAATTAAAAATATCACTCCTTCTAATCACGCTCTCGGAGAGACCCTTTGCATTTCCTGGAAGCGGGGATTAGATGAGCTTATAGTTGCGGTCGAATGAGTATTAATCACATACCGAGAATGTCCTCGTAGTAATAACTCCAGTTTGAATTGGAGAGGAATTTCCGGGAAATATCATTTGTCTCCCCTTGCCCTCATCACGAAAGAAATTCAATTACGGTAACTGAGTGCATTTGAAAATTAAAATAATGGAGAAGTTCTTACATGAGCAAAATTGCGGTGAGATGTAGTGGAACAAATGAAATTTCTCTCGAATCCAACTAATTTTAATTCGAAAAGCTCCTCGATTCGGAACACTAGTTCTGATCCTCTTCCATACGAAAAGTATTACCGAGTAAGGAAACCAACTTTATCATGACCTCGATATCCATTTTTAATTTCTTCAAAGTTTTAAAACCTCCCTCTTATTGATTGGAAAGAATATTCGTACTTCAATATCTAGCAACGCCATTGTTTGATACAATTCAAGGGGGTAATTTAACAGGAGATAGAACTCAACGAGCAGTTCGAGCTCTAATTATTTCTTGTCTCAATAGTTCAATTTCTTCAAAAACTGTTCCTCACTGCAAGCTTCTTATAGCGGATTTCCATCCCCGAATTTTATGTTCGTTCAAACCGAATTTTAGATTAGAAATCGTTATAACTAATAGATTAACTTAATTATTTCCGTGTATTAAAAAGTCGCATATCACAGGTTACAAATTCTGAAACTTGCTAAATTTTAGACACAAAAAAGAATTGCCGGAAATTGAGGGACCATAAAAATTGAAAGCTGTTACAAATTTTCTGTAAAATTTGCTTGATTAGCATGACACGCTGAACTTCCGTACTAAGCTGAAGAATTTAAGATGAGGGGCGTTTAATATAAAAGAGATTAATATAGGCAGAGCCAATCTTTTAAAGGACTGAAAACTCCTTGAAGATACATTCTGTAAATTATTTACGAAAAATAATTTATAAATATTTCCGAGAAATTCTAAGCACTTGTACATTATCATAACTAAATTTACAAGGCTACATACACTAACACAGTTCGGTAAATGGTGCTAGTAACATAAACATAGCAGGAGTTGATAACTCATAAAATTGCTGTCTGTAGACAGTAGGGTTTCTAAAAGAAAAAAAAAATATTGAACGAATTATGCCCGTCTTATTCTGTATACCGGGGAATATTATAGTTGTATGTATAGATTATTCTATGTGATCCTCTTATCATTTCTATACAAAAGCACAAGAAGTGCTTACGGACTCTTCATATCGCTAACGATATCATATATTGAATCATCATACTTATTTTCCTTTCCTTTCTTTTCTCTCAATTCCATTACGTTTTGAATACAATACTAGCATTTCGTGAATCTTCCATCAGATTGCTTCTTGATATTACCTCCTGTCTTCATAAATATTCAAACGAACTTTTCCATAGATAATGGCCTTATCGATATTCGGACAATACCGGGAAACGACTCCAAGTTAACGAATTCTAAAGGAATAATAAGTGTGAAAAATAGCGACACGACTGGGACCAGAACCCAGGTCTCCCACTTTCCGGGCAGGTATTCTAACCACTGAACTACCGTGCCGCGTCTCTCTCACACTGTTAAGGGAATGCTTTGTGAGCAAGACTGGCAGTCTCCACATAGTGGCACAACCTGCCGTCCGAGGTCCTCACTGAGGCAGCCGGCTCACAAAGCGGTGTTATGAGGTTATTTCCCCCCAGGAAATCACAAGGATTAAAGGAAAGGAAGGTGTCTTTGTAGATTGAAAACCTACGGAAAATCCCAAAGGAATAACAAGTGTGAAAAATAGCGACACGACTGGGACCAGTCGTGTCGCTATTTTTCACACTTATTATTCCTTTGGGATTTTCCGTAGGTTTTCAATCTACAAAGACACCTTCCTTTCCTTTAATCCTTAACGAATTCTAAGACAGCCAAATATAGTTTCGAATCTATCGAAAAGATATCTCCATGTGCCTCAATGCGTTTTCCTCATCTAGAGTTTATCGCGCATAGGCTTTGAAACTGCTCACCTACGTTAGTAGTGAAACGTTTTTGCAAATTAATTCGAAGGCACGACTAGCTATGCGCCGAAAGCCGTTCAGATGGGTGCCTTTGGCTTTAATGTAATTGCATTCTGAGCTGCCATGTCTTACGAAAGAAATACCAGGCTTTGAAGTGTAATTCTTTGAGAGAAAAATGCATTGCTTTTTTCCCAGGAAGCAATTTTTCTCCGCGTTTAAGACATGAATTTTTCTATATTCTGATAGTTACAATATGAAATATTGAAAGGTTTATATCAATTTTGGCACCTAAAAATCAAGCAAGAGTATTGAATAGGAACATTTCATACCAAATATATCGCAAGATAAATTTTCCTGAGTCACATGAAAGAATGGTTTGAGAAACCGAAAATTTAGTCAGCAGCTGTGCTAGTTGGCGAAATTATCAAGGGCATGTATTTACGATTTCGGGGTTATTATTTTTCCCAGCCATATATTAGCGATAGATTTCTTGTTCGAAAACCACAGAAAAGTGATTCACAGCTTTCGATCAAGAGGGTCGATTTTTAAGCTAGGGTACTTTTAATTTGAAAGATGGTAATTAATTACGCTTTAGGACGTCCCAATGTACCTTATTTCCTTTGATTCATATTTAATTTTTAATAGCATATGTAACTGCACGCCTTTTTTATAATGCCCAAACTTCAACTAACCGAGTAGTTCTTCAAATCAGAATGCATAAGAAATATCCATTGAAAAAAGTATCCATGAAAAAAATAATCGAAGCATAAATTTAAAGAATTCAAGTTATATTAAGGGTAGGATATAGGATTTAATTTTACGCATGTAGTCGCGATGAATATGAAAATATTGGTCTTTTATACATTTATATATGAGGTTCTGTGTGCGCTTACATTGAAATGTCGTATTTCTCTTTCTAAAGTTAAGACTAGTAAAACCCTTTAGACATAAAATTATGCAATAATTAAATTATATATTATTATATTTTATTACATTTAATTGGGTTTCATCAAATTATATATAATTATAAATTAAGACATTAATCCTGTTTTGCTTCTGTTAAGACATTCTACGATTTGATAAATTTTAAGTCGGTTAATGAATATCTTTAATAAAGAGAATACAAATTCATGTGATCAAATTTTTAGAGAACGGATACACTGTAGGAATGAGTCGAGCACAAAAAAACTGTTGATGCTTGCGTGAATGAAACGTTGCAATGAAGAGCATTTTTGCCTTCACGTTCTACTATCGCCTTAAAACTTTCCACCGTGATTGCTCAGCGCTTTTATCTCCTTTGAAGGATTCCTTCAGCGTGAATACGGTTACTCTCCATATGGTATGTAATAATTATTCATCAATCAATTTTTTGCATGCAGACAGTTAAGTAGCAACTACAATTATGATACCAACTGATAAAATAATGTTCACACATCTACCTTAAGTAGTTCGTGAAACTTGAGTAAATCATTTTACGCTAGTGTGAAATTTAGATTCACTTTTTCATTTTTGATGTAAAATAAATGTATGATAATTCATTCATACTTCTTTATTTCGGACGAAATTAGGGCTTCAATATTCCATCGTATATTTAGCCCGGCACTTGAACAATATAACGCAACAGTTAACGAAGAGGAACAAAAATAATAATTCAGTGCAATGGAAATATAAAACATACAAAATATATCATTAAAAAGGTCAGAAAAATATATGCTTGAGATTGAATTAGGAAAAAGAAAAGGATGTTTTCCAATTAAACAATAGTGACAAACGGAGTAGAAAAAATGTATCCGTAAGGGAACCACAAAGAGGCGAGGTTGTACAATAGGGCAGTAAAGACAAATTTGGCAGTAAAATTTCAGGTTTTTAAGCGTTTTTCCCTGAATGATATTTTTGCAATGTTTGCTCTGACAGTGAGGTTACATCAAAGCAAACTAATGTCGTAATTGGAAGATTTGCTAATAAAAATACTAATAATTGTATAAAATCATGCCTATGTAGAAAATTGTGAATCTTACCTACATAAGTAAATTTTAGCTTTTACTTAAAAACTCTGAGCTGAATCAGTGAAAGCTTTCTCGCGTAATAACCCCATTCTAAAATTTCTAAATCAAGCTGTTAGAACTTATCCAAGTGAGTTTTGTTTTCTTTTTCATCTTCTACGAGTGAATTCTCTGTGAAAATTCATAATTTTATACAAGAGACTTATGCCTCAGATCTTCTCAAGTCCTAATCTGCGTAGTACATCACCTAAGTTTAGAGTTATCGGTGCATTAAATAGCCTCTTACACCCGTTATAATTCTAATGAACAGGTTTTCTTGCTTAGGATTAATTATAATGCATGGGTTCGCGGGTATGACACCTCTTGCACCGCCTTGAGGGAGCACTTTGTAACGTTCGAGGGCACCTGAAAGGAGTGACGAGAGGAGGAGAATGGTTTGTCGATGAGACAAGGGAATGTATGATAGGTACCCTAGGGGATAGAGAACGAGGAATACAGAGTATGGGAGAGGGAGGCACCGTTTGGTATATCGATCTCTCCATAACAACTCTTAGCGAAGTGTTAGCGTGAGAAATCGGGTTAGGCGGGCAAACGAATATAGGTGGCGTGTGAGGAGCTCAGGTAATCAGGGGGAACAACGGCCTAGGAAGTCTTTTTAAAAACATTTTTGGGAGATATTTTTATATTTATTTTCTCTCGGGGAAGTTTATTAATTCAGGAGCGCCTACGAAATTTTTGTAGGGTTGGATATAGCTGGTTATATTGACCTTTTGTCAGAGGCTATGCTTTTGTCACGGAATATCTTAAATATAGCAGCGGCTAAATTTGAATGCGATGAAAAATTTACCTTGACGGGACCTTATTAAAGTTTATTCGTACACGCCACCTGACAAAAAAGGAGCATCCTCTCTGTCGTGTTTCTTGAGTTTCTTGACGGTAAATGACGAACAATAGGTAATTTGGTTGGAGAATCGAAAAATAAATATATGAATAACGTCTTTATTTGGGCGAAATCAAGACTAAAATGTCTCATCTTCTATTTAGCTCATCGTTAACGTAACTTAGATCTAATTCATAAACAGTTCTAAAATGTAATTAAATAAATAGAAAAAAATATTTGTGCCGTTATATAACTTGGAAAATTATTTTTTGACCCGAAAAAAATTAATTTGTTCAATCATTTTCTTTAAAAAATAATTAATATCACTTTTTTACATTTTAAATTTATTTTTGTTTAAATAGAAATATGTTTTGAACACATTGAACATTTCAGCATCTTATGTCAAGAGGTAGACACGCAAAAAAATTTTTTAAAAATAACTGTAATCTTAAAAAATCAGGCGTAAGTTTTCTGGGAGTGAAAACGGAAATAGCCGTGAGTGCAAAAGGGTTAATATTTGACTATATTACTTGTACTAGTTTGAAATGTACTTCATGTATAACATTGATTGTTATATTATAGTGCTGCATTTATCTACATTAGTTATTACTTGTTATTCCATGAATTTTGTACGATTGTTTACATATTTTGCGGCTTTTATATTTAATATTGCTTTCAGCAATATTACAAAGTAAATAGTATTCTATTGTTACCTGTTTCATCCTAATTCTATTTTCATGGATATTGATTATACTTATTGATCTATATACCTGACTATCATTTTTGTTGTACTGCTCACATGTACTTATCAACTGCATGTATACTTTTTCTTGTAATGTTCTTTAGCATATTTTGCCACTGCTATTAGATTTGCGCAAGTTTTTTACATCACAATCCGTAGTGGGTGTTTCCGTGTTGTGGATTATTTTTCGCTGACATTCTCTCGGGTTTTTTATGTCCACATTTTCCTTAAATTATCATTCCCAGATTAACAGTTGTACAAAATATGATAACGGATTAGATGGAAGAGGAGACTTTTATCCCAATCTCGCTGAAATAAAGACGTGTTACTATTATTAGTTTTCATTATATATAAATGGCATATTTTAGAAATTATTATAATTCATTAGTGTATTACAGATAGCAATGAAAACTGATGGGATATCATCTTCATTGCCGGCTATCATACGGCGTAGTACAGAAGATAAACCCTAGTTAATTGGAGAGCACACCTTACCTACGGAACCGAATTCAAAACCATCTACAGTGAACTTCATCGGTGGTGACTTGGCGAAAGGTCAAAATAGATAGGTATGTCCGAATGCTCTAAAGCAATTTACCATATTAACCTGTTAACAGTGTTTGTTGCGTTGTTTTGTGGAGTAGGATACAAATCTTTAAATAAATCCCGGGACCCAGCTACTCCACAAGATGCCACCATATGTTTTTATAGATGCGGAAGTTATGACTTCGATGGAAAGGAAAATAATGGATCTACGATGGAATATATTCATAAGGTACGGAATAGAATTCATGTCGGCATCAAGGTTTTGTTTTCCCTCTGAAAATCCCCACATTTTATACATAAATTGTGACTTTTTACGAGCGGGATTGGAGCACAAAAGGACCCTTCGTTGTAATGTGAGGAAGAAATGCCCCTCCCAAACATCAGCTGCGTGGACCAATCGTAACCATTGTATACATTAAGCCAACGATTGTCTCGGCCTTTTAAGCAGTATTGGACATCAATGATTATGTTGTCCACGTCACAAGGTTTTCTAGTACCTCATACCCTCACAAAAGCCACCACGTATACTTCGTAAGCCGTGCGTTTCGTGTAAGCACACTTTTCATCTATAAGTAGCCAAAACTACTTCAAATACCACTCATTAACACCAATATCGGATGGTTTGGATTTTTCTACCGTTTTCTTTCAACCCTCGTTCTTTCAATTGACTGAAAGAATATTTCTTGGTGTCAAATTCTGCTTTTTTCCTTTAGTTTAATTAAAATTACTTTTTGAAAATGTTGGATATTTTGGAGAATTCGAATGTTATAACAGTTGGGGAAACTACATCCAAAAATGAATTTTCGCTCTGATTTCGAAAGAAAAAAGTTTCCCAGGAACGCAATTATTTTATGTGGATAATATTCGGATTCCATTAGTCTACTTATTCCTGTTATTAACATTCTTCAGCGGCAATTTGCCTAGGGAAAAATGTGCGAACAATTTTTGGGGAAAACGTTGTCTCGCTATTTTCTCGAAACTGGATTGATGGGGCTTAGAAAACTCTTTCATGATCTAAATCATTTATAATTTCCCATTCTCTTATAAATAATGCTTCCCACGTAATGTAGTACCTTTGACAAATGATTGAAATACCCTAAAATAGTTTCCCATTGCATTATTTCATTGCATAATTCAAAACACGGACTTTTTTCAGCTAAATCTCCGTTATTTTAGGTAGATGATTTTAGTTAATTATTGCTGTAAATTCTCCGCGAGCTCTCGCATAAATAATCATATTGACGACAGTATATGGAGTATTTATTGAGTAGTAGTAGTAGTAGTAGTATTGTTAAAAGTGCTTCGACTGCTTTGGTCATTTCGCACGTAGGTCCCCACCGGGAATCGAACCCGGAAGCCTCGTATATATTGAGATAATTAATAAAGAAAGTAACTAATTACCAGATAATAACTATCAACAGAATTATTCGTTACGGTATTTAATGTAATGGCTTCTTGAAAAATCAAATTTTTAAGATTTGTCCCTTACAGCGATATTTTGTAATAGTTACATTTCCTATAGGATGATAAGGGCCTTAAAAAAGGCACAATGAAACAGTATTTCTACGAAAGAGAAATTCAATACTAGAGTCTGCACACCAATATTTTCATTTGTTTATCGGATAAACTATTGGTTAAATGGAAGATGGGACTGAATTTCGCCAAATAAAGCCCTATGTATGTATGTATATACTGACTGTTGTGTAAAATATGTTTGAAATAAAAATTTCGTCTCTATTTTGATTGATCTTCTGTCATAACGATAGCTTTATTTTTCGTCTAGCTTACCCATTCGTAGAGAATAGATAAAGATAGACGAATATGCATTCACTGAATTACAGCTACAGCCGATAAATGATCTTAAGATTCCGTATTTACTGATATTTTTGATGAAAAATGTCGGAAAGCTTCAAATGAGCAACAAAAACAAATGTAGAATTATTCCTTTGAAGATGATGGCTTTAATATTGAAACACCCATTAGTCGATTCCCACAAGGCCGGTTAATTCATTTCCGTTTCCTTGTTTCCTGTTTCGGTCAGAGAGGGTTAGCGCGAACTACTGTCTCTTGTTTTAAGCCTTTAATTCGGTAACAGCCGTATTCCAATTTATTTTTTTACATTACCGTTTATGTCAGTTAATCTTTTTAATCCGCTAACATTCCGGATTGACTTAAATTCGTCGTAAATTGAGCGTCCGTGAGGGGTACTAATAACATACCATCTATTTACTGATAAAAGCGTAAAAATTGCCGGTGAAGAATAGTCAGTATCGTTTCGTTCGAGCGCATGCGAAGAAAAATAGAGCTGTGACATGTTAACTGAAGTATAATAAGTTTCAGCGACAAATGTTGGCGTTAAACGCTTCGATAAGTACTGATTGTGAATTACCTGGAGGAATCTGTACCAATATCACATTTCTCGCAATGGAATATTTGTGCGACTACAAACTGTTGTAAATTTTGCCAGTAATAGGACACTCAGTTAAATACTCTCCAAAAAAGTAGCGGAAATTTTAGGGAATGCGAGGTCTTCTGCTAACATTACTGGTCTCCGGAATAGTTTAGAATATTTTTCATGCACTTAGTCAGAATTTTGAGACTTTCGGCTAAAGGTTTTTACGCATAATATTAAAATATATTCATAAAAACCATGCTGCATGTGGTCCCGTTCCCTAAAGTTTCACACTTGTTTCAACCTGCTTATTGCAATATCAATGTGTAGTCAAAGGTCTGCAGAGTGTTACAAGTGCGGAGATAGAAATTGAAATGGTGAGTTAAGTTTCAAGAAGTTTTGATTAAAAATAAATTACATTTGCTACCCCAAAAGAGGCGAGAAACCCCCACTACCAGTTCCATAATGAGACATGATTTAGGTCAGCGTGTAGGTTTGACAAAGAGAAGGGGCTATATTTTTGTCCCCGCCCTATTTATACCCATTTTAAAAACTTTTTGGTTTTATGAATCCAAATCTTACACTTTCGTAGTTGTATATTTCGATAATTAGTATCACCCAATTTTATTCGGGTCTTTAAATACTTTTCATAGAAAAAGCTAGATTTAGAGGAGTTTTAAAGCTCGTTCGTTAAAGTTAGAGGTTGGTAAGAATGCTACGCAATGTAAATAATTCTGTACAAAACCACTGGCTCGCCTTTAGGGAGTTTGGAATCAATAATTCCTCCCGAATTGAAAACTCATCATCTTCGACCTTGATTCCGCATAAAAATTCCGAAACGACAGGGATTGGACGAAAATTTTCGACGAATACCAAAAAAATTAATCGGTGACCAGAGTTGGTAATCCCAACGTCGTCTTCTGGCAAATAAAAATATTCCTGCGCACGTATAGCCTGCAGGAATTTCAACCGCCTCTCCTGCTGAGATGAAATTATGACATTCATTTGTGTATCGTAGATTCTCTCAATCCAAAATGATAACAGTAGCCCAGGAAAAGTATTCTTAAGCTCTGGAGGAAGTGTTGCATTCGAGCTCGAATAAATGCCAGTCTAACTACGCGAGGATTAAAAATGCGATATTATCAGGAAATATGCGTTGAAAAAAATTGTTTCGAGTGGAGTCAAAAAATCGATAAGCTCGTGAGCTTCAACGATAAACCCACCTACCCCTTGCATTATCGCCAGGAGAGTACTTTGAGCTGAAAGTGCATGTAACGAGATTTTTTCGAAGTGCTAGTCGTGTATACGACTACGCGATTATATTTCAACCAGCCCTCAGCAAAAAAACTCGGGCACACACACAAAATCAGTAGCTTTTATTTCATACCGATAAAACTGCTTCAGAAAAAAATACTCGATTTTACGCACCGCTTCGTCATTTTCTTTCGTAGAGCGGGAAGCAAATTTGGAAAAATTATCGAGGCCTCGATCATAAATTCCTCCCTTTCGAATAACTCATTCTCTACGTACTCAGATACGATTCCCGTTATTTGAACCAAGTTTGGCAAACAACTCAATATTTGTTCCCTCATTTCGACCCGCTGCCAACTGGATTGTGTTGGGCAGCGTGAATGTTGATCAGATCTCCGCTGAAAAGCTTTCACCTTATAAAATCATGGCGGAAAACATGCGGAATTTCACGATGTTGACTGCGATGTTTTCTTAATTTATTTTACCCTCCATTAGTCACGTGGGGTAGAGATCTACCCTACGCCACTAACGTGTAATGATGATTTTTGTGCCTAAATTTTTAGAGTTATGGAAAGTGCTTTTTGATGAAAACGTGTTTTCTAGAACGGAGACCAGATAAAGGGCACCAGATTCATCTCTTTGAATTTGGACATTTTGATTTAGGCTGGATTATCTCTGTATAATGTCGATGTTTTATCGAAAATCTTTTTATTTGAACATTTGCTGAGTTCTGTAACTAAAATTTTGATCTATAAGGGGAAGGAACATGGCTGTTGTGAGACATTAGAGTTCGAGAAAAGCTCCAAAAAGTTTAATCACCCAGAATACGTATCCCATATTAGTCGAATGAATGATTTTAATCTATTGTTAAAAACAAAAACTGTTGTAGATAAATATCATATACTAGTTTGTATTCCTATTCCACAATATTAATATACAGTTTGATGGTAAAATAAAAAGTTTTCCCATATTATAAGTTGTTTCACGCATGGAGTAGAAGTCTATACCAAACGACTAATGTCGTAAGTAAAACTGGCGTGACTAACTAACTAAATTAAATATCTTAAAACTTGTATACTATTCCGCTGGGTGAAAAGGAAAGAAGTATTTTACCTTTTGAGTTTAAAAGGCCGCTAACAGAATAAAATAGGATAGTGTTAAGATGAAATTTTACTTCAAGGCGTACGTCAAGAAAACCCAACGATAAGAGAATTTGAAAGAAGCTGAGGGGACCGGGATTAGAACCCGGGACCTCCAGATGCCGAGTGTCTTCTCAAGAGTAACGCTATAAGAGTTTTATTGTAGTAATTTAGATGTCAAAGTGTTTTATTATATTCAATACTCAGTATAAGTGTGACATTTTAAGAGAAATTTGTCTATAGCGGAATTGCATGATGCCAGAAAAATTTTCCGTTATGGTCAGGTTTCCGTACATATTCAGGCTCGAAGTACTGGACAGGGATTTCTATCACGCAGGTCGGAACCGATGAACTTTTCCAGAACGGACAAGTGTCCGCTATATAAAGGTATAGACAAGTTTCACTGTATAAGAATCCGTATGGGTTTTCAATATCAAAAGTTTGACCAATGGAATTTCTAGAAAATTAATCGTAGCTTTATGAGTTATAACCTGTAAATTTTCTTTCACTTTTGGTAATTGTCGCTGAGAAGAGCATTTTCCTTCTCCTAAATCTCGCAGTGTCATTTGAAAATTTAGGAGTATCAGTAATCGAAATACCGCTACTGAGAGCCCCTTTGTTTGAAGAGCGAAACCATCGCATCCATTCGATCAAATGATTTTTGAAAAAGGTAACGCGTATGATATACTCCATTTCAGGCCGTTTTATTTTTTCTCAAGCCTCGTTCTTTGTACAGATTCCACCGCAACATCCTATTACGTAGAATGAAAGGATTTTCATCATCCTTGTTCAATCAGGGAAATCGTATGATAGAAAGGAATACAAACAAACACCCAGTAATATCCGAAATAATTCACCTCTGTTGACAGTGCCTTGCTTAGACTCAGTTGATCACGCAAGAACTCTGATAAAAACGCCTTTGACCTGTAGCTATTTGTTTCCGGGAAAGGCTTCCTCTCGAATTCCTCCCCGCATATCAAATGCCAAACAAAAGCCACTCTCACGGGGTAATGAAGGGAATGAACTGACACATGAGTGGCAAAGTAAAGGATCGAGCTCCTCGACCCACTCTCTGTTCTGCAAATGACCACTACGTTCGGAAAAATGAGAGGTACAGAGTCAATCCTCCGTTGAACGATGGAAAATGCAGAAACCTTTCCTATAAAAGGGAAGATTTTTTTCAGTCTCTTAATTTTGTTCCGCGAATTCTTTTCCTGCTTTGCTCCACCGTTCTGTGACAGCAATCCTAATCACTTGATTATTCCTCACTGCATTTATTTGTTTACAAACTTTATCATAAGGATCTAAGCAGGATTTTATTTTATTACTTAACTTTAATTTTGGTATTATTTTAAGTATTGGTATCTTCTATCTTATGGAAATCTGGATTATATTTCTAGTCAGTTACACATAACTTAAATGAGCTGAGGAACTATCTCACGAAATGGATCTGAAAATGGAAAATGGATGGTGAAATAGTTTTAAAATGCATTAGCCATTTAGACTCAAGATTTTCAAACGTGAACGAATTGCGCAAAACGCCTAGAATTTCCGCGTCCCAAATATAATTTTCAAAATAATTCATTAGCCAGGGTGCCAATAATGTTTTCGGACGTATTCCGTATTGAAAATCCCACTCTACACTTTCTTTTGTTTTAATTGATCATTGTATATAATTCGAAAATACTCAGAGAGTGTTATTTGCAAGTTACCGGGAAATTATTTTTCCCGTGACACAGAGGTACAATAAAATGCAATACCAACGTCTTTTTTATTGGGCGAAATTGGGACTAAAGAGTCTTATCTTCCATTTAATTCTTCGATAGATATGGAGGTCCAATCACCTCTAACGAATCTCAGAGATAATTAAAAGTTTTGAGCAGAAAAAATTTCCGAGTCAAGTTGCTAAGAGTCTTAAAGTGATGCATCAAAGTGTAAAAAGACTAAATTAGTAAACAAATGAAAAAATAGTGAGTAAAAATATTTTAAAGACCAAAAACAACTTGCAGAAGAGAGGCTAAGTGTAGTGTAAAACAGAATAAAACAAAATAGCAGCAACAGAATTGCAAAAAATGAGTGTCACCACTAAACTGAAATGTGTGTGAAGGAAGACATTTTAGAAGATCAAAGGAAACCAATAAGAAAAAATCACGAATTCCAAACTTGCTGAAAATAAACGTCAGTTGCGTATTCCTACTGTCTCCATTTTAACGATAAACACATTTCATTAGTTTGTCTTTGCCTTGAGGACGATCACAATTTTCAAGAAATACCCTTAAAGTGACATGTTCAAATATAATTACGTTCCGCAAGCCGTGATGCGAAACGATTGGGGAAGATGCTTTTACGTCAGGAGGAAAAACTAATAGTATCCGTCCCTAAATAACGTGGAATTTTCCTCTTACCTATAGAAAAATAAAACTTAAGAGGCAATAAACGGGTGGGGATAATTAGCGTTCTTTCGTACATGTATCTCACAAAGGGTGATACCGGGGGTAAATATAGCTAAAATATTTATCTTGTTTCCAATGAAAAATAATACTGAAGGAAAAATGTGTGTAACGATTGACTTCATGTTTATTTCAAAATTTTGTATTTATTTTAAAACTTCATATTTATTTTATTTTATAAGCGCGAATTCTCAATTACATCCCCATATATGATCTTGTCCCAATATTATTTTTTAATTGATGAATTCAAAATAGGGCTGCGAAAGATTAGTTACTATTATTAGTTTTCATTATATATAAATGGCATATTTTAGAAATTATTATAATTCATTAGTGTATTACAGATAGCAATGAAAACTGATGGGATATCATCTTCATTGCCGGCTATCATACGGCGTAGTACAGAAGATAAACCCTAGTTAATTGGAGAGCACACCTTACCTACGGAACCGAATTCAAAACCATCTACAGTGAACTTCATCGGTGGTGACTTGGCGAAAGGTCAAAATAGATAGGTATGTCCGAATGCTCTAAAGCAATTTACCATATTAACCTGTTAACAGTGTTTGTTGCGTTGTTTTGTGGAGTAGGATACAAATCTTTAAATAAATCCCGGGACCCAGCTACTCCACAAGATGCCACCATATGTTTTTATAGATGCGGAAGTTATGACTTCGATGGAAAGGAAAATAATGGATCTACGATGGAATATATTCATAAGGTACGGAATAGAANAATAATATAAAAAATAGGGTTGAAGATCCAAATTATTGGGATACAGTATGTTATAATTTCAAGGGATTTGCCCTATTTTATTCTCGATGATACATGTGATTATAAACGGGTGCTTCAGCAACCTTCAAAAAAACCTATTTTATATTCCTTAAGCGTCCTTAAACGTGTGATAAAATACTAAAATGCATGCATGCCAGGGTACACTGCACGAAAAATTCTATTTAAAAGTGTCTTTTAGAAATGTACGTGGAAGATTCATTCCTAAAATATAGCAGCATCAAATTGAAATGAGTTTGATAACTGAAGAAGTAGCAAAAGGAATTAGTCTCCCTAATATTCTTTCCTCATGTACGAGTAGAGTACTTAAATACTAAATACATATCCCCATCAGTATGCATCACTACCACGATCTATTTGAGATGAGAGGCCAAAGAAAAGCGCGTTTTTAAGAAGGAAATATAGAGTTAGAAGGAACAAAAGTTGCTCGGAGAATTCTTACTGCTGGTTAGCGATTTTAAGAAAAGCCTCTTTTAGCTAGAAAGCGAAAGCGAGCTTTCGGAAGTGAGAGAACTTTCGAGACTGAATTTTTTGCTATAATATCTGCGGTTAGTTCAGTATTTAATTAAAATGAAAACGATGAAACAAATGCAAAGATTATATCTGGATTCCGCTTTCGGCGTAAGATAATCCGATGAATTCTACGTCAAACGGTTTCGAATGCTCTTTTCCGAGAAAAGCTGAGTTTTGAAGGGTGAAAAATAAGAAGTAATAATACAATTCTTTCCTACTTCTTCATTTCCCGCTCAAAGCTAGGGCTTATCTCTATTTGGAAATCTCTTTGTGAGAAAAATCCTTTCGAATGGAGTATTTTCTGGATGTAACGTATAAAGAGGTTCCTTTTGATCTTTTCAACGCCTAAGATTTTAACTTTTTCATTGATCACCGGAAAAGTAATAACCGAAATGCTAAGGAACTTCAGCTAAGTTTTCGCATTTTATAATAACTTTATGTCCCCTAGAAACTTGTCCATACTGTTGATATGGAAATTTAATGACGTATGTGAAGAGGATGAACTTATCAATACATGAGGGTAATGGTCGTGGATTATTTCTATTGGCCAGGAAAACACTGAAGATTAAGAAACCATTGCTCATTTATCATCATTAAGGGTTACCTTTTACTGTCTACCGTATTCTTTGTCACTACCCTATTCTGTCCTTTGCAAATTGTTTCATCTCTCCGTAATTACTCGCAATAATGGTGTATTTTACAAAGTATTTCTGTAATCGCTCGAAAGACCTGAAATACAGAAAAAGAACTTTTTCTTCTTAATTTAACGACATGGTGAGTGCAATTAAATTTAATTTCATTCCATAAATATTTGTTGAAAAAATGGAACTACGCATTTTGTTCCAATGAATGATTTTTCCATTTTTGAAAGTGTGTGAGCTGAAGAAAGATGTGGCTGGCTTTATATTTCTTCGAACTCTGAAATATACGAATGCCGTGAATATTACAGCGTTCTAAAAGTGCGAACTATGATTTTTCATAATTAATGTGATCAGCAATGTAGTTGGGACAGCGCAAACACAAAATTTAAACCAACAGGAAAAAAGGATGACCAAAATACGCCATCAATATTCCGTGTAGACAAAAGGTGCTGCTTTCCTTGAGATAACGACAAAAATCTGGATTACCCTCAAAAATCCTTACATCGATTCCATAAAATTTTCGTTTCCAAGAAAATGTAAAGAAAATAATTTAGCTAACTTGACGAGGAGTGAAAACTGTACTTAAACAAAAAATATCTATAGAACAGTTTCATAATTCGTCTCCTTTATAAAAGATAAATTAGAATGATGAAACGCACTTTCCGAACGAGTACAAGGAAGTAATTCCCTTTCCTACCTCAAGAAGCGTAAAAAATTTCAATGTCTCATTTGCTCTCCTCAGCCCAGAAATCTCAAGCAGTGCTTCAGACGGAGAGATAATTTTCTTTTATTCCTCAAAGAAAAAACGAAGGTGGAGACCCCCATGTTCTGCGAAAATATGCACATTTATCCTTAGAGATGGGATTTAACAAGTCTAACTGTTATCGTAATGCAAAGGGCGTAAGCAGTAATCCAACAACTGGTACTTAATACATGCTCATTGACAAGCTTGTCCATTCCAACCTCCTCGTCCAATCGCAAATTAAATCTTATTCCACCCACGCTTCGTCCGTCCATCCATTCCGTATCTTTCCTTACACCTCCGCCTTAATCCCCCACTTCCGATAGCCATTCTTCAATTCCAATCTCAGTCTCGAGCAATATCCCTCGTATTATCCACTTTAAGTCAATCGCCTTCACCCTCCTTTTCAACACACTCGCCTTGATTGACGCCAACTAGAGCCGCTTAGATCATCTCAAACTCAAGCGCCGAGTTTTCCAACCTAATAATCCTATCCCTCATTCCATCTCACTCAACTCGTTCAGTTCAATCCCCTACGCGGAGGGTAATTTTTAAGCTTTTCTTTATCAAACATATCTTCTGCCATCCTTAAACTATCTTCATTCCTTCCTTTCTTCTTGAGACGGGTCCTCATCGAGAACTTTTACGCGTTTGTTGATACGCATCCAAAACTCCGACCCATATCGTATTCTATTGTATATCTTATCGTATATTCCATGGGCGTAGGCAGGATTTGTTCATGGGGGGTTTTGAGCCTTGGAGCAAACACTGCACTGCTTACAATCCAGCGTCAGTAATACTTCCACTCAAAATATAATGAAAATATAAACTGATTTAATTTAATATATATATCCTGCGAATCTCCAGCGGTGTTTGTATGGTATAATTGCGAGAGGCCATCCTCTCGAATGCATTTATTGTTGGTTCTGTTCTCATGGGGGGGTTGAACCCCCAAAACCACCCCCTTGGCGACACCTGTGGGATATTCATATATAGTAGCATATTATACCCATACAGGGTGCAGTATGGACATTTTTAACGGAATGGTAAGGTAACCTCAAGAGCCACGATATAAGCTGATACAACATAAGTGTGAGGTTTTTAAAAGATGTTTAAAAGAGGAAAAACTAATTTTTAGATATTACCAGAAAAGCTAAATTTTAACTGTTTAGATTTAACCGAAGACATCTTGGTTTAAGATACCAATTTCTTCACTGAACTTCAATCCATTTTCATTATCCTTACATGAACAAGTAAGTTTTATGTTGGAACGGGTAGCTTCCTTCACTATTAAATATAGCATGGGAAAATTTACTAATGCTGCTGAAATGCACACAGTGACCATACAGAGCGACATGGCGCGTGTATTTATCTGGCTAGGAAATGACCCAATATGAGTTTGACACTCATGAAGTATAGCATAAGTTAAAAGGTAAATTTTGATAAGTAAAATTGTAGAACACCAAAGAAGTGGGGTCATCGAGTGTTTAGATTCGGATAAATTAGAACTTAAATATTGTACCCCCAAAAAATGTGTACTCCGAGCAAATGCCCCTGCTGCCCCACCCTCTCCATGGTCCTGCTTTATGCTGCTAGGTTTTGAGTTGATGGCAGCAGGAAAGTTGAGGATTACATCAAATGCTCTCTCATAGAAGTGGGAAAGGGAGGCCATTTCGCAAGTAATGGCCGGCGTCCGTAAATACCCTAATCTTGCCATTTCAATTCATTAAGGTTAGATGTAAGAAGGGACTTGATGGCCTCAATCTCGCCCGAATAAAGTCGAATTATTATTATTTCAAGAATAAATAAATATATACATATAATTCTTATATTTATCTTTTATCTCTACTAAGCGAGTAGCGGAACGTTTCATTCCCATTGCCCGGATCACCGGAGGTGAAAAAGTCCGACGTGACTCGGAGGATGATTTAACCAATTAGAGCACCCGTGTTCTACGACCGTAGCTTAATTGGTCAAAGCATCCGCCTGGCAAATGGAGGATGAGGGTTCGACTTTCAAAGGCGTCGAACATTATTGCCTCCGCTTATCCTTGGGTGATCTCACAACTGGCAATGGGAATGAAACGCTACTCGCTTAGTAGGGGTAAAAGATAGTTAATACTAATACATATAATATATAATAATGTTCACATTGGTTCAACTCACAATAGGATACCTTTCTCTCGTGCCAGGATATTGCCAGCTACGAAAGTGAAGTTGTTTCATGTATAACCCGTTTGATCCAGCTTAGTACTTCTTCTATGTCCGTTACACGTATATAATTTATTATTGTATTATGTAATGTATTATTCCCTGCCTTTAACTAACAATTAGTATGAAAAAAACTTGAACCCAATAAGTAAAAGTCAATTCTTCCTCCTTTTCACATTTCTCCTAATCCCAGTTGCTTTTTTTTCTCAAGGAGAAAATCGGAGACATTTCCGAGCTATTCAAATACGAGGAAATCGAAAACTCGTGGGGAAGTCGAGGACTGTTCAAAATAACTGCTTCCGACTTCTTCCATGGCTTAGAGTTCTCGATATGTGCCGTAAATTCTTTCCCTAGGGTCACGAGGAAATTATCGAAACGAAATTTCGAATATAAGTAATTTTATTTCTTACGAAAAATTGGGTTTTCGGATTATCTGATGTAGGACCAATGAACGTAGCCGGGATAAAAGGGTTAGAAGTTTGTAGAGATTGGGACACGAATATTTGAATTCAAATATTTCCCATGTTTTTCACATTTTCACCTTCTTTCTCTTCCTCTATCGCGCCGAATAAAAGGTTTGCTTCCCTTTTCCATGCGAATAATCACCGAAACCGGCAGTGTATAAAGGATTCATGCGAAGGTACCCACTTTTCCAGTCCCCAAAAAATTATTTCACAATGTAAAGAGTGAAGAAAACTTTATTTCATCTGTTTTTTAAGATTAATGCGCTTAAATTTTGAGGCAAAGGATGGATAAAAATCTGACCGCAAAGTATTGGATTTTATCGATGGTAGTTACCAGTTTACGAGCTACGGAAATAGTTAAAATTATTTAATTATTAATTCATCGTTTCCTAATCTAGCACGACGAGAAATGAACTATTTTATACAGCATTGGCATAGTAACGTATAAGTTATTCCTCTAAGATGAAGCCAATGAATTCCTCTACTAGCATGAGTTCTTCGCCATATTCCCTGTGCTGCATTTAATATTTTAATATTAATAATTAGTATGTATGTAAAGATTACCGCGTTATTAAAAGATTTGCGTGTCAGATAAATTTAAATTTAAATATTTAGCATTATTATTGGAAAAGTTATTTTTTGCTGAATAGTAACCAATCAGTGGATTCTTCGTTTCCAGTTTTAATAAAGTTCAACTAAAATCATCTCAATCAAAAGGAAATGATAAAGAAAAAGTTCGTTATATACACAAGGTGTTTATTATCACGACTGGTTTAGGATAACGTAAGTTAGACTTCCTGATTATGGCTTTTTAGCCGATATATTAGCCTAGATATTGAACTCCTTGTTGATAAAAAATTTTTTATTCCTTCAGAATGTTATTCCTCGAAGTCCGGCCAAATAAGATTTATTTGTACCGGTAGCTTTGGTAGCTTAATGCACCCATTCACTGTACATAGAAATATAATAAAGAAAGAAGCATGAAAAAATCATGGGTGACTCGTAACTTACACAAGGCATTATGGACTGAAAATGATGAGAAAATAGAAAAAACTCACTTTTAAATGACATCATCAAACGGAGTGTTAGGAATAATCAGCCATTTATATCCAATAATAATTTTAAAATGTAACTTCTTTCAACATCCTCCATTTGATTAAGCGAAAAAGAACCAAAATCCGTTCCCAAATATTCTCTTTCTTCTATTTGAGTTAATAAGCTTCAGTGGTTTCCCTGTTTACTGTCTGACATTGTGTAACTTGAAACCCTCGCTTTGTATTGCTGGGATATGAGGGAAATAATAGAACTTTTAAAATTTTATTTATTTGTTTAAAATAAATTCATAAAAATCAGAAGACCTTTACAATGGATTAAAAACAATTAACCATGTAACAAAAA
>KZ309002.1:48302-64458 GCA_000376725.2 Ladona fulva
TTTAAATTTAAATATTTAGCATTATTATTGGAAAAGTTATTTTTTGCTGAATAGTAACCAATCAGTGGATTCTTCGTTTCCAGTTTTAATAAAGTTCAACTAAAATCATCTCAATCAAAAGGAAATGATAAAGAAAAAGTTCGTTATATACACAAGGTGTTTATTATCACGACTGGTTTAGGATAACGTAAGTTAGACTTCCTGATTATGGCTTTTTAGCCGATATATTAGCCTAGATATTGAACTCCTTGTTGATAAAAAATTTTTTATTCCTTCAGAATGTTATTCCTCGAAGTCCGGCCAAATAAGATTTATTTGTACCGGTAGCTTTGGTAGCTTAATGCACCCATTCACTGTACATAGAAATATAATAAAGAAAGAAGCATGAAAAAATCATGGGTGACTCGTAACTTACACAAGGCATTATGGACTGAAAATGATGAGAAAATAGAAAAAACTCACTTTTAAATGACATCATCAAACGGAGTGTTAGGAATAATCAGCCATTTATATCCAATAATAATTTTAAAATGTAACTTCTTTCAACATCCTCCATTTGATTAAGCGAAAAAGAACCAAAATCCGTTCCCAAATATTCTCTTTCTTCTATTTGAGTTAATAAGCTTCAGTGGTTTCCCTGTTTACTGTCTGACATTGTGTAACTTGAAACCCTCGCTTTGTATTGCTGGGATATGAGGGAAATAATAGAACTTTTAAAATTTTATTTATTTGTTTAAAATAAATTCATAAAAATCAGAAGACCTTTACAATGGATTAAAAACAATTAATGGAATTAATAAAATGATTTAATAGTCTTTTCAAACCTTAATATTAAGCATTAAAGACTTGGCTTGGGAATTGAATAATGAATACGAAAAACGTTTTTATTAAGTGAATTATACAGTAGAGCCCCGCTTAAAGATGGCTTCGCAATACGATACAATCACATTACGAAGTACGTTCTTTCGGAAATTGCGCTTAACGTTACGATTAATGACTTGCGTTTCGATATCTTTGTAATATTGTGTTTCTTTGCAACAAAAAATTTTATACCTAATGGATAACTATTGATAATATATATAATTCAATGAAGGTAGTGAAACCACTAAATATCTTTGAAACCTATCACAACCATTTGAAATTGATACGTACAACTTGGAACGAACTCCCTGCTGTCATTGTGTTCACAATATGATATTTTTACAATACAATGAAGTCTCTGGAATAGATTAATATCGTATAGCTAGGATCTACTGCACTCAATAAAGAAGCCATAAGGTATTTAATAGGTGAAAAGCTAATGATATGTGTAAAATTTAGAAGCTTGTCAATTAAAGATGGCATGATTTACTGATTATAGAAAATAACTGAATTATTTATTTATTTATTTCCTCTTGGTAATGAGATCATGCTTCAACTCTTCTACACGTGGAGACGTTAGTATCAACAATTTTAATTCACACTAAATTTGGACGTTCTCACGAATTTAATTAATAAGTATGTAAATCTGTTTGAAATGTTATCTCCTATACCTTCGTCTACTTATCATTTACGCTATAGGAGTAATGACTGCTCTTAATGTTGCAATAAGAAAACATATATATGCAATGATACAAATCGCGTGCCCATTCTGATAATCCACCTCGAAGTAATCCCCATCGGAGCACTAGCTTCCCTGACCATCTCCCCTTTAACACACCAACATCTCGCATACGGTAGCATCTCTGCTTACTCTTCGCTTCCTCGAACCGTTTCATAATCACCACCGGCGCTGTCCATCGATCTCTATTCCTCTTTCCAAATCCTATATACTTCAAATCCCTCTTTATCCGTAATGATTACCACAAGTCTTCCATCTAAGGAGATTTGCCCGACCTCCAGTTGCGTCACCGATTTCAATCGAACGGATCCCAGGTGGTGAAACCGTGGGACGAGGAACAAATGGTTTGGTTTTGCCTTCAAGGCATAAAAAATTAAAGGTGCTACTTTCCCATGCAGAAATTCTCTTTGGTAAGGAAGCGATTTGACTATTTTATGTTTTTTTTGTGTGGGAGTAAAGAGGCGATGCGCACGTTAAAACTTCAAGTATTGGTCGTACCAAACAACGGGCCTACAAAAACCGAATTGATTCAGTTCCGCTTCGCAATTTTAGTATCATCAAAACAGTTTTAAATGCCCACACTTTTTCATGAATGCTATCGATTCCTTATACATGTACCTTACCATATTTGTTCTAGAATATCTGTAATTAGTTTTATTTATTCATATATTTTCCCGGTGCCCTCACAGACATTCATTTATCGGACAATTACAGGATAGGCGCGAACAGTAATAATAGATATACACATACTCCATTCCCTAACAGCAAAGTCCGATTAACCAGGACTCGAACCCGGGACCTTGGAGTTAACTTTAGTACCGGGGCCGGGTTGGAGCGCTAGCATGCTAACCTCTCCTCAATTGAGTCTGGTACTGCCGAACTTCTTGCGTAAATACTATTGTTATTGACTACGCGACTTCTATATTACAGCATATTAGTGCAAATTCAGTTACATGCGTCAATGTAAGTATGTTTGATTATATACACCAAGGATAACGAAACTTTGGAGGCAATACACATACATATCCTTAATACACATTTAGGACTTTAGTGCCAATATGACTCCAGACTATGATTGAGATGCTGATATTATCTAATTTACTATGTCAATGACGGGGTTTAAAGCTTGCAATTGACGTTAATAATTATTAAATGATCGTTACTAATGAACAGAATCCTATTTACTTTCGCTGAGGCTTCTTCCTTAAGTGAAGAATATTTAATTAGTTTAATAATAATTTTCAGAAACGAATGTTAGAAAGAGGCTTAGGCCACACTCCGACAAGAAGGCTTGCTTGGAAAATGCAGTATGGATGTGTACTTAGCGCTAACACGATTGAATTGGGAATAAAGCTTGTAAAACCAAGCATGGAGGTTAAACGTGGGAATAACTTTACTAGTCAAAATCTGTGATTCAATAATTTGCTTGATCTCTTGTGTGGAGAAACTAAATATGAGGCTATTAAAAAAAGGAATTGAAGCCATTTTCTCTTTGTGATAATTGTTTACTAAAGTTGTGATGAAATTGATAGATAGTATGTGCCATGTTCTAGATTTTGTTTTCTACTTATGATATCCTATAATGTTCTTTTCTATAATTTTTATTTCTAAGATCCCATTTATAATGAAAATATTTTGCTTCTCAAATTCAGACTGAATGGTCGAATTGCTTGTCTACCCTCATTCCCAAGGAAGAATCAACTTGAAAAAAGTCTGACGGGACCGGGAATCGAACCCGGGTCTCCCGTTGCCGGTCGGGTGCTCTGTCCGTTGAGCTATCCCGGCAGAACATTTCTCCAAGCCATTCGGGAGACTTTGTGGGCAAGGTTCGATTCCCGGTCCCGTCAGACTTTTTTCAAGTCCATTCTTCCTTGGGATTTTTCCTGGGTGCGCACCATCTTGCGCAAAGTCACCCTTAACCATTTTCCAACATATAATAAGGATATAGCCATTAGAGCTCAGCGTGCCAAAACATTTCTCACTGGTGCCACTTTTGGCACGCGTGCCATAGGTTCGCCGTCACTGATATACACATATATGTTTGTATATAGACACACATACATACTTAAATACATATACGCATATACATTACATTTTTGTTTAGTAATTACACATATTGTGTATTACTATAGTGGGTTACATAGTTTAATTTTTGTTTAATTGTACGGTAGTTACACGTTTTATTATGGTGAATGATTGTTCGAAACGCCGCAGAATCTTATTTTTAGCAAGCTAAGAATATAGTCCATTAATTATTCCTGAGCTCTCTTTTCGTTCCTTGAGTTTTTGTTATACCGAATCCACAGTTGAGTAGCTGAATATACATCTCATTTCCCAGAATCGGGGCATCCAAGCAAAATCGTGGGATTTCAGTATCAACTTTCGCGGAGATATTAAAGCAAGCAAAACAAGCGGCAGAAGGTTCCGACTTTATTTCCAAGAAACAGGTATTACACCTGCATTCAATCTGAATTGCTAGGAGAGGGTTTCACTAAGTGGGATGGGAACTGTGGAGATGCAAATCCACGTGAGCCCATCTCAAGCATTCAAAAACAAATAACGTCTTTAATGGAATATAAGGGTATTTTCAAGCGTAAAATGTTAGATATGATATGATGTAACGTAGCAGTAACATCGTAGTTGATCTACTCTGGGTCACATTTTTAAAACTGTTAAATTGCCATCGTCGTTGTCATTGAAACTAATTTTTTATAACTTGTCAACAATTTTTAGGGTAAGAAAGGGTTATTCTCTTATAAAAGCCAGACTTGCTGTTTATATAGCATTTAATACTCATTAGCGGTGAATGGATTCAATGAAATTATCAAATAATTAATGTACTGCCATCTCGAAATTTCTAAGCGAAGAAGATATTTTTACCTTAAGAGTAACTTTCGTCTTCTTACGTAAGACTTCAAACAGGCAGAATCAAAAAGCACTACTGAATGACAAGGGTGAGGGAAAGGTGTTTCTTTAAGCATGAGTCGTCATAAAAATATAAGGACATATATAACCTCCCCCAAAGGTTTAACAGTTGATCGTTGTTTCACAGACTATGAATACCGCTCAGAACTGTGCCGTGAATCTCTGGGAAGTTTCTTTTTTCTTTCGTTGAGCGTGTGTAATAAATCAATAGTAGAAATCTTTCCTCGAAAAATCACACAGTGTGTTGCATGCGTTTAAATAGTATTATCCCGTGCATCAGGATTCAAATACAGTTTGACAAGATGAGAAATGGATTACTTAATCAATAATACACAACTTTGTATATTAATTCTCCGAAAAATCCTATTTCGGATTAGGATACAGTTTGTCCGTTCAATGCGATATTTGGGCTTTCTTGCGTGAATTGTTGCCTCTGGCGGCCGTCAATATACTTTCATGCTATTCGCTGTTGATGAGCAATCACTTTTGAATCATTGGGCTTGAGACTTTAAAATTTTATATCCCAAGCAGTATTCATCACATCGAAATATAATTTTTCTGTAATATTCGAAAAATTATCTTTTGCTAAAACAAAAAGTTTCATTTTACTTCAGTAACACGACAAACCTGCTGTGGATTTTGTAAAACAGCCTTTTCTCTGCAATGGATGGACTGAAAAAAGCGAGCTTGGCATCGAAATAATGCTCTCGATAAGAGTAAGTTAAAATTTGCGAATTCTCATAACGAGAGCTTTAGAACGAGACCAAGGTCACATTTTTCGTCCATCCATTAGAGAGATAAATTGTATTACAAAATCCACAGCATGTTTTTGTCATTTCACTGAAGTAAAATGAAATATATTGTTTCAGACAGCAATAAATATCATAGTAAAAGTGTTTTGAATGGAGAGATACTGTTAGAAAAATAAAATTTTTAATTGAGCAATCTGTTGAGGAGCGTTGAAAAACGGTACGATTCTGTTTTACTTGTGATAGAAAACCTTTCAGATATAAAAAGGATATAAGTATATAGTTGAACGCAGAATGACACATGCTAAAATTTGGAGCAAGTTGTATTCTTTGGGATCGCTGGTTTAATTTTTGATTCCATTTATTATTACTGAACATGGGAAAATTGTTATTAAGTCAATATTATTATATTTATTTTGCGATGAATGAAAATACATTAATATTGTCTTTGTTTATTTATTTGCATTCATCGCAGAGGAAAAATAAAAACAATAAGAACTTAATAATAAATTTATCTTGCTCAGTATTAGAAAAATACTATTCATTCGTACGTAAAAAACACAATAAATTCAAATACAGTCCGTATGTAAGCAAATAATTATAATCAAGGTTTTCAGACGTATTTTAATCTTAAAACACCAACGTAGATTCAGCGATGAATTCCAGTATTTTTGTTACCATATAACTGCCAATTATTTTCTAAATATCGCTGACGAATGCGCTATATTTTTCCTTTTATTAGAAACCTACAAATTATTTATCTTCTTTTTGATTTACCAGGGTATCTTGGTGTAAATTGGTATCATAATTCTAATTGAAAGGTAAAAAAGCTGGCTCCCTGGGCTCCCGGATAGCGAAGTGGCCAAGTTCGACTTCGGTGAAAGCGGTCCCGGGTTCGATTCCAATTGGGAGCCTACGTGCGAAATGACGTTAGCTGTCGAAGCACTTTAAACAGTACTACAATAAAACTATTCCTTCCACATTAATATTGTGTTTATCTTCATTTACACACACACACACACACACACACACACACATATATATATATATATANTTAGGATGTTTTGTTTGACATGCTATTTTTATATATATATTTTTAATGCTTTTGTGAATTAGTTTTAGTGAATTATTGTTACAGAACTGCTTAAGTGATTTATGTACACACAGTTTCCTGCACATCTTTTAGCTTGTACTATCAGTAGGTTTGCGCAGGTTTTTCACACCCCCTTCTCTGTGGGTGTTTTCCTGCTGTGGAGATTTTTTTCCTAAGTTACTACTTACGTTTTTTATACCCACAAATTCTTCTTAAGTTTTCCTCTCTATTTCTATTTACAAATTTATTCAGGTTTTAATAATAACATTGACGAGAGGTTAGATGGAAGAAGAGACATTTTAGTCTCAATCTCGCCTCAATAAAGACCTTAATAATAATTTATTCAAGCACAAGCACTAGCATAATATGTTTTGAGTGGTGGTTAACCTGCCATGTGGCTGATTCGGCAACGAAGGGCATCGAAAACGAACCCATTACCTTTATTCTATATCAAATGCGACGCCTTTTTCCGATTCTAAATCGAACCGAATTCCAAGGATTCGACTGTGCAAGATGAATTATGTATAAGTCGCATTATTCTGCGCCAGTGGAACACCTCTGAAACAACTCGGCGATGGCAGTAGCTGTCACTTTGGGCAGTGGTGCCTAAACTGTTGAATGCGTGCCAAATCAGCCTCACGACGTGCCCTCACACTCTTTACTAACATGTCAGGTATTACAAACAGGCATCCATCTCCTTCTGACATGTTCATGCCTTTTTGTAATTGCCGCACATAAGGACTTTAGGTACGATTTATTTTCTTCATAAGCGTACCTTGTATTGTTTTATAGAAATAACATTGATGTTTCTTTAGATCCGTTCGTGAGTGATGCTACATTGCGTTGGTTAAGCCTCACCTTGTGTTTGCGTTTAGTGCTTGGGATCCTTCCGAAATCTGTTTTATTCGAGAATTATAACAATACAGCCTAAGCGATACGTTTCGTAAAAAAATTGTTACGACAAATCAGTGAGCGTTACCCAAATGCTTCAGGATGCAGGATGGGAATCCCTATAATATAGAAAATTTAAGCAAAGACTCAATCTACTTGCTAATTTCTGAGAAAGTATGTACGTTCCTAGAAGATGTAGCCGATATCTGATCCGATAGTGTCCTATCTGTTTCATATGTTGGCAGAAAGTTTAGAGAAATTGAGAGAAGTACTAGTCGTTTCAGGAGGTAACTTTTTCCACGAACGATACGCGAAAGTAATCGATTAGGGAGTGGATACATGATGCATCCACCCCCTGCCACAAGGTGAAAGGCGGCTAGCAGGGTAGATGTATGTAGATGTTGCTGTAAATGATTTATTTTTGCTTTTTCGTTGTTGAAGATCGCAAAATGTCTCTTGCATTTTTAAACTTACACTCTGAAAAAACGGTTGAACTAAACCAATACAAAATATGTTTCCTTCTTCCAGCGAATCTATGAGCATAACTGGTTGTCAATTCAAGGGAGGGGCATTACTAACGAGGACAAGTATGAGTAGACAAAATACGACCATAAAATGGAACGTTAATGGAACTAGAAGATGGCAAGCTTTGCAACAGAGGCGAAATGTTATCCACCTTTCATCTTTCGTGAATGAGACACTGTAAGGTGGGAATTCATCAAAACAACACAACCTGTAGTTATGATAGGCCGAATGTTCACAGAGTATTACAACCTGTAGTTATGATAGGCCGAATGTTCACAGAGTATTACAACCTGTAGTTATGATAGGCCGAATGTTCACAGAGTATTACAACCTGTAGTTATGATAGGCCGAATGTTCACAGAGTATTACAACCTGTAGTTATGATAGGCCGAATGTTCAGATAACACAGTTCTTATATCCAACACAATATTCCTAGTAGCAACTAAGTAGTTTCTTCCAAATTTTAACACCACTCATGGTAAGGTGAAAACCTTTTATTTTCCTAATTTCCATTGATTTTTCATTAATCTGCGTCCCATTATTTTATTTCGGTTGTGTATATTGAAGAAGATAGTAGATTTAAACATAGACCGAATTTACTTAAGAAGTTCAGAGGAGCTATATTCTTAGAAAATGTAGCCGATACTTCGCATCCCCTCTGTTATGTAAGCCATCCTGGGAAAAATCAAAGATGGAAATGGAAGCTAGAACAAGTCGTTTCAGAATTTCATTTTTTCCGCGAATGATACGCGAAAGTAATCGACTAGTGAAGTAGAGTCATGGTGCATGAACCCCCTGCCATAGGCCGAAGGGCTGTTTGCAGGGTACATATGTAGATGTAGTACTAGCTCGCTAGTTTCAATCATTGATGTTAATTTGACGTGATTTTTACCCATTTTCCTTCTTCAAAAAAGCATCATGTACCTCTGTTTTATGGCGGTAAAGGGGAGAACTTGGATGTGATTTCGGTAAGGATAAGAAAAGCATTGTAAATTGGTGAGGAATAGTCATAGATGTCAATTTATTTTTCAAACTGGCGCCATATGCACCCTAAATAGTATTTAAAATGTCGTTAAAAAGTAGTTAATCATTAAATAGCTTACATTTTCTTATATGCATGGAGTATCAGTTCAGAAACGACAGAAATTAAATTTAAAGTACGGGTATTATGACTTTCATCGACTGAAAATAATGCTATTTTAATGTTAAAATATATCAAACGTGTAATTTTAAGAGAAAGTAGAAGAGGGTCGGCGTAACAGAACATGTTCAATAGAATACACGATGTCGCTAAAACAGAAAAAAAAGTCCGCTGATAGGAGAAAAATGTCACTAGATTTAGCGACGAAATCGCTAAATTAGCAACTATGGCAACAGTCGACCGAGGGTTTCCAGATCTCGATCCCTTTGCCACATTACTGCAGGCAATTTCCATTTGCTACTGGACGTGGGAGTAAATTTTTACGGAACGTGTTTACAATGTATTTCCATCACGTGCCAAAGACCCTCACTCTTTCCATCATCTTACTTTTCATTATCTCCCACGCCAATTCCACCAGTACCGTCCACGCCTTTCACTCAAATCACTCCATTCCTAACGTTCTCGTCACACCGTCTCTGAGCCTACCTCCATCCGTTCCTCGTCCTAACTATCGTTCCGTAAATCCTCCCACAACCTTCCATTCTCTCCGCACAAAACACTTCTCGTCCGTTCCTTCTTCACTTCCTCTCTTCTAGACAATGACTCATGGAGGAGTAGTAATACGGACCGACGTAACGTCTCCGTTCAGCACAAATACATTGCTTCAATATATGTCCGTTTACTTTAACACGACCTTGGCTTCCAGACAGGCGTCCTTCGAGGAGTCGAGAGGAAGGACCTTTTATTTTTCGAGAAATAAATTTCCCCCTAGAAGAAGTAACACAACCAATCGATAACAAGCGTTGGGTGAGGCGCGTCAGGTACCCCGTGGCTCAACTACGAATCCTCTTTCGGATTAAATTTGCCTTGTGAGAGGCTACTGAGTCGTGCATTGGTGCAGGAAGAATTTAACAAGATTTCTTTCGTGCCTCTGTATGACTTGATTTATGGTTTGAACCTCTAGTGAGCATAGTGGCATAGTGTTACCTCTCTGTGCTACATAGGCAGGCCGCGGAATTATTCTCGTTTATCTCTAGCAAGGCAGCTTTTACCACTGCATCAAACGGATCATATGAATACAAATAAGGGTTGGTTATTCGGCAAAAAATAAGGACCAAAATGTTTCAGTTTTAACTAAAAATTCCTAGTTTTTCAGCAACACGAGTTAAAAATCAGCCTAAAATTCATCAATTTCGAACTTTGAATAGCTGCTAACACATCGCAGTGATGTTGTGGTTAGCGTGTACGGCGTCAACGCTTCTAGTAAGCGAGTTCGTTAACTATCTGATGATTTATTCCTCCCCATTTTTTCTACCGCAAATTTATTTCCTCTTCGTGAATATTTTATCAATTTAATGTTACATTCAGGAGCAGCTCTTTGGAGTTTTCACGCTTCATCTACTTTAAAATAAGATTTCTCTCAGCTAGGACTTTCCCCGCCACCCCCTTCTTGCTCAAAGTGTACCGTTAGCCGTTAGATAATGAAAAAGTGATAATAAATAGCATCGTACGAAAATTCGCGAGTTGAAAACGTCGTCCTCGATGAATAATATTTCTACCGGAGAGACTACAAGTATTATTAAGCTAAAAATAAATCCAGTGTAAAAAACAGAGTTGAATGCAATATTAAATGGGTAAAATATTTACATTGGGCTACACTTGCCAGATATATTAGCATTTTATCAGTTAGAAATTGATGAATTTTAGGCTGATTTTAAGGACTCATTTTGCTGAGAAACTAGGAAGTGTTAGTAAAATCTGGAACATAGTGGTCCTTATTTTTACCAAAGAATCTATCCTTAAGTGTATTATTAAGATCTGTTTGGCTCAGTGATAAAGGTTTCCTTGTGAGGTTTTCATTCACAAAATTCATCCTATTCCAAAGAAAAATAAGGTTTCAGTTTAATGAGCTGACAAGATATATATTGAAAGCCAATATAAAATCCAGCTGATATCATCCGCAGATTAGTCACCTTTGTCTATAAACATAAAATCCATATATTTGTAGGGCGTACACTGGACAACTTTTGTGCCATTTCATTTTATGGCTATATAATCATATTCAAATTTTGTGACAGAAAACTTACCCCAAATACAATGACGGAAAAATATCAGATCCCCTTCAAGAAAAGATTTGTTCTTAAAGGTGAAGATATAAAAACACATGAATTTGCAGGTGGTTTGAAACTTATACCTGAAAGGAAGCAATATGAAATAGTAATGCATGCATTCTGAAATCCTTTATAGGAATTAATTCTAAATTTGAGCCCCTTGATTGGTGGAATATCTTTGAACAGTTGTGCAATCACGGAGAAGAAATAATAGTATATTATATTCGTTATAAAATGATGGAGACGAGAAAGGTGCTACCTCGATCAATACAAAACCGTATCTTGAAGTAGTAATGTCATCCTAATTAATATTTAACAGCTAACTTTGTTCTGGCGGAGAACTCGGTATTGATATCTGAAAGGATACGCCATCGAAGAAAGCGAAGTGACAAACAAAGATCTCGTTGTTGGAAAGCAGTTCATGTCTAACCCAAGATATACAACCGGAACCGAACCGAGAACCAAAATCGGAAAGAAATTATTTCTACCGTAGTGAAACCGATCCCGAACCGAAAATATTTAACTTCTGAACCTAAAACGAATCCAAAAACCATTATTTAATTCATGCCGATGTTTGGTTCCCAATAATGCATATTTTACTGAAGTTTAATGAAGGAAGGACTGCTAAACATGAGAAGATGCGGCTTGCAACTAATTATTTGTAATTTTCGTTCCCCGATTCAGTGTAATGTTTGGTTTGTGAATAAAAAGTTAAAATATTAAAGCAAACACCGAGAGGGATATGATACTACAATGATCAAAACGAAAAAAACTGGTTGTAACCGGTTTGGCGTTGACAAACCCGGGACTTAACCGGTATTTTCTTATTTCGCTGAACCGGAAGGAAATATATTATGATTTGATTCAGCAGTCATTATGAACAGCAGTTTTGGTTCGATGTCCCATACATTGACAAATATCTTGGAGAATTATATTGGTTAATAAGATCAGTTTCGAATTGCTTTTTGTATACTTATTAAAAACTGAGTGCATTTCAAAGTTTGATTGTATTAACTTTGCCCGTAACTATTTCATAGTGTAATTATGTATTGCGATTTACTCAACCAGATTAATTTGATGGATTCCAGATCAGTATCTCGATCTTACTACTTCATATAATTTGCTTACTTCTATAGTTCAAATATAGCTAAGATCGAAAAATGGCCGAAACTGTTAGTTTATATGTGTTACTGATTCTACTAATAACCAGTTCAACTTTGTAGGTATTGTTTAGATGAGAAAAAAGGTCTCACGGATTCCGAGATTTCACAATAGAAAATAGAAAAAATGTTCCTGGAATGAAGAATTTCTTGGTACCAAGTGTTCCTTAATTTGGGATTTTCCAGGAATAATACCTTTCGTATTTGAGACAACTCTAACTTCCATCCACAAATCTATCGGTCTATATTTAAATATTTTTCTCTCTATGTTCCATCATATTCCGCAAACCCCCCGATAAGAAAACCGTTAGTATTCCTTCTATCTTTTCCCTGTCTTTGTACCTCTCTCACGTTACCTGACAGAGAGAAAACTCGCACCATTTTCAGGACGATCGGGGGATATATATTGCGCCACTTGCTGATCCTTCCCATGGATTCGGCGTTATTTGAGACACCGTCGCAATATCCTTGAGGGGAGATATTCGGCCTTAAGAGACGAAATTACATTTGCGGAGATAGGATCGAATCAGGAAGTTGGAGGAAGATTTTCTTGACACAATCTCTACGCGTTTGAGGTGTATTAAAAAGGCTGATATTCAGGGCTGAGCGAAGTGGGACTCGCGAAAATGTTACGTAATCTATAAAGAATGACTATAAATACCAAGGGCTGGTAGAAACATTCGTATGGAGTAGTATTGTTAAAAGTGCTTAGACAGCTTAGGTCGTTTCGCACGTAGGCCCCCACCGGGAATCGAATCCAGGACCGCTTTCATTGAAGTTGAACGCGTTGCCCACTTGGCTATCTGGGAACCCTACATTCGTATGGTTGAACTCAAGGCGTCACTTCGAGTAAGGCCATAATAATGCAAAAGAAATATATCGTACACTCACACTGATTTTGTCAATGCGTTATGTTTCGCTAGTGAGTTATCATCATCACGTTCAGTGCTGTGATTCATCAATATACATAAAAATGGGGGAAGGGTAATAATGTTGGTAAGATGAAGGGTCAGGTTGAAACACTGTCCGTTTAAAAAGATGTTCAGAAGTGCGGCAGAAAATTTCGTTCGGTGTTTCCGGTACAACTTGGCCTTCACTGCTGTACTTCCACACTTCATCTTACCAAAAAACAAGTACCCTGCAAGCCGCCTTTCGGCGTGTGGCAGGGGGTGCAAGCACCACGACTCTACTTCTCTAATCGATTGCTTTCGCGTATCGTTCACGGAAAAAATGAATTTTTGAATCGACTTGTTCTAGCATCTATTTCTCTAATTTTCCTCGCAGTATCAGAACGGCCTATGTAACATGGGGGACGCATTATGTTAGCTACATCATCGGTGAACGTGCTTTCTCTAAATTTATTTAGCGGATTTATCCTTTGTTAAAGCCTTCTATCTTCTAAAGATTCCCATCCCGCTTCCTTAAGCATTTGCGTAACACTCACTGATTTGTTGTAACAATTCTTTGCAAAACGTATCGCCTTTCGCTGTACTTTTTCTAATTACCGAATACAACATTTTTCTGCAGGGTCCCATACACTACACGCATATTCCAGGTGAAGCCTGACCAACGTAATTTTTTAATTACTTATTGAATTATGAAGATCAGCTTTGAAGTTACTAAGCGTTGGACGCATTAGTGTCCTCAAGATTAATATCTGAATGATAGAGGAGGAAAGAAATACACGACAAGGCTTTGGTGGCGTAATTAATGAAATTTTTATTTTGTAGATGAAAGGGGTTTCCCAAAAATCCAGAAACAAGTTCGACAGAAATTTACATCAAGGGGGAAATTGGATGCTCGTTGAGAGAGGAAAGTAAATGGAAAGAGATGGAGGTTTCGTGTTTGCTGTGCAATTTAGCGCAGAAGTGAAATAATTGGCGGAGATAAGAGCAAAAACGTAAAAAAGACCGGAGCCAAGAAAAAGCCAGGGAGGGAGTTGGCGATGGATAGGAAATATCAAATGAAAAGGGCTTGTGATCGATGAGCCACTCAAGAGGAAAAAGCGCGAGGAAATTAAATGAGAGGAAAATAAAGAAAACTCTGCGGATGAGTTTAGGTGAGTAGAAAAGAAAGCAAATCAAAATGGGGGTAAAAATGGGAATGCAGAGAGGAAAGAAATGTTTACTGGAAATTTAAAAAGAACTGCGAATAAATCAGTGTCGATGTAGAGGTGATTTGATGTTTTCTAAAATATAATGGGGTTAACACAGTAAAGTGATCTGTAACTTAAAAGAATACATAATAATGGCAACAAAGCGATATGCATCCATTGAATAAGACATTCGTACTTCGTTCATAACACCATTTTCAATGTGGTTTTGACTTATTTTAGCCTAAAATAAGGTTACTCACGTACCAATAAATAGACATACAAATTCTACATATGCATTGGATAATTATTATTAATTATTAATTTGTTATTTATACAATATGCCATACCACGGAAACAATTTACCATATAAATTTTTGTTTCGTTCGAGAATAAGTATTCAAATATTAGTAAAAGTTTGTTTCGATAAGAAAATTACCCCTTGAGAAAAATATTTCAATCTCTGTTAAGGACCGCGAAAAAATGAGCAATATCTTTCTCGGGCAAAATATTGAGTTATGTTATTGAATGTGGGATGAAACATGCTAAAATTTCGCGCTACTTTTTCTTTGAGATCGCCAATTTACTTTCTATTCAACTCCAAACTCGAGCATGTATAAAAAATATCCGACAGTAGGCCAGTAGATAGAGAATGTACCGTGTACATAGAGTTAGTATCTTAACGCATGATTATCTTCCCTGTAAAAATTTCATATTGGTAATCTTTAGGAATTATAAATATTTCTTCCCATTTTTTTCGAGAATTATTTTCATAACTCTGGGAATTTCTGAAATAAAACATGGAGAACGGAAACTTCGCTACTGGTGGATCCGTGTTGCTTGGTCGTGGCTTTCCTGGATCAGAATTACCAAATATTACCTCTGTATTGTAAAAATTACTACTTTCAGCCACTTTTAATATGATAACCTTGGTATATATTGCAGTTACGGAGACAAACGAAGGTTCTCTCTCCCCCTAACATCTTATGCCACCCTCAGCACGAGATTATTTTTATATAGGTTGCCTAACATTGCTCGACCCAGGCGCAGAATGTAACGCATTTCTTTCTTCGATTAGTTTGATTTCCATCGAAATTGTGCTCTCATTTGATTAGATTTCCATAGAGCTATACGGAACACCGCTCAAAGATGTCATCGGAGAATGAAAATTTATGAAATTGGCCTACAGGTTCAAGACCTCACCCTTCCATATTTCCATCAATGATGTTAAATCAGTTCCCTCGAATGACGTCTGGTACGTGAAAGACGGGAATATGATATTACGTTCCGAAACCCTCCTAGTACAGGTCGCATGCAGGGGTGCATTAGCAACGCAAATGCGTACGTTGTGAGCTCTGAATTCAGTACCTGGAAGGAAGGACTGCCATGCGCTGCCTCGATATATCTTTGAGTGAACATTTTTACCCTCTAATGAAATTGGTCTCAAGAGTCTCCTCTGTATTGCTAGTTTCAAGCTGGTTCCACCGGCGTTCCCAATTTTTTATCGAAGGAAGTGCTCTGAAAATGTAATAAAAATGTCAGAGAGGATCTTCTGGAGAAATTACTACGTAGTTGTTTATCATGGCATTCTTTGGGTCAGTTGAAACCCTGAAGAACTCTCGCAATTGATTTCACATTATTTTTTATTCTCATGACATGGAATGATGTGTAGCAAATGTTACTTCTATCTAATTTTTTCACTATTTTTAATTGCAAAGTATCCGCAGCACAAGCCTCTTTCTAACTCTATATCTTATAGGAATAACAAGTGTGAAAAATAGCGACACGACTGGGACTCGAACCCAGGTCTCCCACTTTCCGGGCAGGTATTCTAACCACTGAACTACCGTTCCGCGTCTCTCTCACACT
>KZ309002.1:65213-122740 GCA_000376725.2 Ladona fulva
ATTTATTATTTCATTAATAATAAAATTTAAAAATGTCATAGTTTTATATAAATATGAGTCCCAAAAACTGAATGTTGGCTTCCAACGGATTTAATTTGACCGAAAATTGCTAATTTTCCGAGCTAATCTTCTTTATTTTTTTTTCTTTTAAGTTCTCCGAGACTGTTTCACAAAGTTGTCGTAAATTAATTCTATGAAAAATAAGCATTAAACTATTTTATTTGGGATTGTTTATGGGGTCGTCTTACATAATTACTGGTACATTCAAGCAGTTTGTAAATAATTTTGATGCAATAGAATGGGATAGACATTTTGTCTTTCTCAAGTAGGATTTGATACATCTATAATCGCATTTGGCGAAATAGAATATACTCTTATCATCATGCAAATAATTTTCATTTATCAGCTATTCAAGGGCTTAAAAAGGCAAACGTGATATTTTGTAATAACTGAAGATAATTTCTTTATATTTTACTATAGAAAGAATATGCAATACAAACATTTTTGAGAAGAGATGGATAGAAAATTGAGGAATCTACACTCATTTTTGTCCAAATTTACAGTATTAATGTGTAACACGGAAGTTTATTCACCACATTGTCACAGCAAAATTTTTAATTAATTCCATCTCCGTAACTTAAACAAGCTTTAGCTCAAAATGTTTCCCTTATCCCATAAACTAATACCACACCAATTGTAAGGTAGCTGTTTTAAATCACGCGAACACCAATGGAGTAATATGTTCTTGAGATCTTTCTGCCTCTCTAGACCGTTCTTTGATGACAATTCATTTTCTTTAATCACCGAGCCCTCAAGAAACTCCTTCAGGTTGAATTTTTGTCTTATTTTATCTCCTCTTCACAAAGAATATTTTGTGAGTGCAGACAACATGATGAAAAGAAGTTATTCCATTGCTTTCTCGCAAAAGATACTTCAGCTTTGAAGGGAACCTTTTAAGAAAAGTAATAGCGTATGTAATTGCTAGGAAAAGACTGAGAAAATATTAGTCGGACGAAAGCTCTTCTGTTCTAAGTAGCCTTGGGCCAAGGAAATTTAAGCTTCAGAGGCAGACATGAATTACTAGGCTTACTTAACGGAAGGTGACTTTTCGTAGCACATCATACGGTTGTGTTAGATTCTGAGCACTTAAATTATGGATTGTAGCTACATTGAATGCCACTCACATTAATCAAGCTTTAAAATTGCTGTATTAAACTGGTACCTATCGTTGAAGATTGGGCTGCTACATTTTTTTATTCTACGTAATTAAACAAGTACTGCGAGGTACGGAAAACGCAAGAGATTTATTGAGCTTCAATGTAAAGTAGGTATATCGAAATAGAAATAATCTCAGGCGTTCTCTAACTTCCTTATAATTTTCTTAAGGGCAGTCGATACAAGGCCTGAATATCTGTTTGCAGGCAGTTGGCAATAGCTTCGTCATGATTGCATGCATATCGATAAAAAAATATTGTTTACGCCATTCGATGCTTGAAAAATGTTGCTACGCTTGCATACATTTTCCGTTAGGATCATGCAAACCATACTGGAGGAAAATATTAGAAAACATGTATAAAAATCGATCTCTTTCGTTGTAGTGGTACTCGGCAATAAGAAATGCTACGAAAATATTCTTGTACATAATTTTAGCTTGATTCTTTATCTTCTAATCCAGGCAATTTTCAAGTACGTAAGTTGCACGTTATTTCCGTAAATGTGTGATTGGAGTAACATGTCCAGCGCATTCCGAAGCAAACAGATCGAATGAGCTTCAGCGCTACAGTAAGTCGTTCAAACCAACGTCCTTCATGTTTGGAAAGCTCGGCAGCGGCATTCCTTCGAACTAAATACGGAAAGGGCGAAAGACGGCTAGTTTAAAATGTATCCAACGCCCTTAAGTTTAACCGTATTTTTACTTTCTAAGACAACGTTATGACATACGATGTAAAGCAAAGTGATGAAGTACTGTATTATAAAATAATGTGTACCAAAACTGTGTTATAATTATCATTCAGATTAGTACATCCATTGTTTAATAGTGGTAATGCTTAAAGTGTTTCGACAGCAGATGTCATCTCGGACAGACCCCGCTGACAATAAAACCAGGGACCGCTTTCACCAAAGGTAAACTCGCTAACCACTAGGATATCATGGAGCCAGGAGCGTTGCCAGGATTTGTCCATAGGCGGGGATTAGAACCATGTAGTAAAGATTGCATTACCTAAAATCCCCTGCGAATCGCCAGCGGTGTTTGTACGGCATACTTGTGAGAGGCCTACCTCTCGCATGCTTTCGTTTATTGTTGGCTATGTTCTCTCATGGGAGGGGGGGGGGGTGAACCCCCAAAATCACCCCCTTGGCTACATCTCTGCCAGGAGCCCTCGAATGCGTAGATATAATTCCTATGCAACTCTATAAAGGGGTAAAAATATCGATTGCGGTACAGGATGGAAAACGAAAATCAAAATGTCGATAAAATTGCTCCATTAAAATATCTTAATAGGTCATCAACGTGAATTAATGACACAGAAACCCGGGAATAGAATTACGCACAACAACTTTGGCATAATAGGAGGAAGTCAAATCATTAAAAAATGCCCTTGAGGGATAGGAAGGTGTAATATAAACCACTCTTTTATTCAAATATTTTTCAACATTATTTTTCGAGATTTACGTAGAATCGTTATCCCATTCTGTATTGAGTTCCGCCTTTCTTCAAAACTTATTTGTTCGCTCGTCAAATATTCATATATACTCCTTGTCAACGTGCAAAGTCATCCGTGCGCTTATACGTCACGGATCCCTAGTGAACTCGGAGTGATTCGTGGAACTCATTATACGTACTTCGTTTTTGAGTCATGTTACACCGAGGGAACATGCTCTTCATTCGTGCGAAAAAATTTGGAGATGGTATCTTATTTATCATCAGTTTGCAAAATTGGTAGATATTTTCTTTTTTGGTAATTTGAAACATTTAACTAGCCCATCTCATTAGAATTTTCTCCCACCACCTGTAATTTTCCTCGGAATCAGTAGCTTTCCAAATTCGTTTCGAAAAAATATCACTTCTACGGAAATTGGATCTTCCGTTTCATTTCAACTTGATATTGCACAGAGGATGACCTAATTACAAAGATAACTCGTCCACTGAGGGGAATTTGATAGTTTGTTTTCAAGTCCTCACAGAGAACTATTCATTAAAGCCCTCGTAAATTATAACAATTAGTAATGAACTAATGTTTTGAATGACATTATGATGTTTTATACTTTAACAAAATCATTGCTTGGAATGATTTTTGTTATCTCTGAGCAAACTCCCTAATATTTTTATTGAAATATTTCAGACAACTTTGAGTACGGGTATGGCTACTAAGTAAAGTAATTAATACGGTCAGGTAGAATGGAATTAAAACCTTTCGTTCCTAATGCCGTGTTTCTGGATTTGGTTGATACATTCAGCTCAAAATATGACATGGATTGAGTTCTATTAGCTCTTTCTTGCATAACTTTGTGGTAGGTCTCCATAACGTAAATAATGAAAAGTTGCATCTTTTCATTCTTTAAAAGTTGCAACTTTTCATTCTTTACGTTATGGATTGGATTAAATTGAATGAGAAGTTGCATCTTTTTAAGGAATGAAAATATTCAACTTATGGATTAAATTTACATCGAGAGCGAACCATAAATACAGCTGCTGTTGTATAACCGCTCACAACCTAGTTTACGGACGATAGATCTCTCGTTACTTACGATTTTATGAGCCACCAATTATGATTTTTAAATTTAATTTTATGTTGAATTCAAATTTTGGGAGACCTGATACGTTAACGATGAGCTACGTTTGTATCGTTGTGTACCGTAGAAAATAGCGCAACTTTTCCGTTTAAAAAAGGAGTATATCTTATAAAATACGCCCTATAGAGACTAATAACACGTTAACTCCACCGTTGGAGTGATAAGTGGAGGTATCCGCAGTGAACGTGTTAAATACGATTTATTATTAGTAAGCACGGTTCTGCCTAAGGTTTGAGCATGCTCAATTTGTCGTAATAAGTAGATTTTAGCGGTAGCGTTAGTACTTTTGGAATATACACATTTTGCAATGAGTATTCAACGAATAATAAATAAAAAATTTTCCTGAAGCAGCATGCTTACAGTCAAGTAAATGAGTCATGTTGCCGTAAAATAAGGGATACCGGAGTTTTATCCCTGGTGAACCGCATTTGTGAAGGTTTTTTGGGAAGAAAACCTCTTTTAGATTATCTACACAGGTATTTCACTGCAGTCACTACTCTACATAATATATTGAAAATATATGATACATTAGCTCTGAAGTTCAATTTTTTTCGATTATTTAAGTACACTATATTTCAGTTCCAGCTATCAATCGTGAATGGAAAAATTAAGTGAAACTCATACAATTTAAGGATTGGTCAAGCGACTAATTGGTTGGTGGCCATTGCATTTAAACGATACCTTTTTATTCGGGATCTAGACATACTTGTTTTATTTCATGCTCCCCTTCTTCTTCGATACTTCTTCGTTTTAATAAAAATTTGATTTTGTAACCACGGTAGTTATCAGCAACTAACCCTCGTGGTTGGCGAAATATTACCGTCATGGGAATAGAATACGCGTAAACATCTATATAAATTTAGCTCGGCTGTAAAATTTCTTACTCCTTCGTACAAATAACTTGATTCATCCACCTGTAGCATTACGGAATCCACAGTTGCAGTTGTAGGTCATATTCCATGTAAATCTCTGTAGCTGAGTTTTAGATCCGTTTCTCAATGCAATAAGAGAAAATCGATGCCCGCTTCGGAAAATAAGACTTTTAAATTTACAGACAAGAAAAGTGGGACATCAACGCGGTCGAGGTTCATTCGTACTGCGCAGAGTGAGGTATAGTAAGGTTTCGTAGGTTTCCATCAGAGGGGAGGCTAATGCGGTAGAGACGAATTACACGTGCCACGGATTTGCAAAATGGATGTGAGTCGTGCGATCAGTACGCTGAGGTCGAGACTGAGGCTACGAGAGAGTGAGAATATCACCAGCGAAACACAAAGGAATCCCCAAGACTTCTTTGATATAACCCTTTTCTGCTGATGTATCCTTAAGCGTTGGCCACGAACATCCAATATCGACTGCGATAATCTTATGGTACAAATCAACTTAGCACCCTCTCATTATCCGTCAGTAGAACGAACGAGGTTGGAAAGATCCCTTCCGGAAACATGGTGATTCCAAATCGTGACTTTGAAACAATATTGGTTTGCCTAGATCTCGATTTATGTCTCCTTGAGTCCTTCGTATGATTTATTTAACTATTTATCGGATCGGTTAGCTAAACTGCCTATGAATTTATCGGTGTAAAATTATCGTTTTGTCAGATGAAACAAAATTGTTGGTTGATTGTAATCTGCGCCAACTATTTTAGAATGAGGGATAGGAGGTAAATTGTGCACGAAGAGGCGGTCGCCTTAAAACCTAGGGGTAAACAGGAGTGAGAAATATTTATGTCACTTGGACACGAACCCAAATCTTTTAATTTCAGGGGAGATATTTTGACCGCTTAGCTACTATCCCGAGTGTAATAATCCCCCAGCGGCAACTATTGTCCTTGTTAGGCTATTGAGATTTCACCGACTGCAATGATAGTCCGTAACACACAAAACCCCTTGATAGAAAATGTAATTGTCTCCAAAAGGTTCGTTAACATTTACATCGCTAATACTCGGAATTTGAGATTGTATGATTGCGCATGGAATTAATTTGCTTTTGCTGTTTGTGCGTTAGTTCCTAACATATTACCATACCAGATATAGATACGTGTAACACTCTTATCCATTGTAGTATTACGTATGATATCAATCGTTATACTCCGCAAATTTTGTAGATTATCTACGTGATACTCGAGATAGCTTAGATTTATTAATTAATGAAGGATAAAAATGTTGATGTGAAGATGAAGGGCGAAATTCATAGTTTATGAGATCTACTCACCCGTTGACTGGAGAGAGTGCATTATTTTTAAAATTTTGACTGAAATATATAAAACCGCAATACATGAAACTTTACACAATAATCATTGTCTTTTGCACTGTGCAGGTTTATATCTTTTCCGAAGGGCAAGTCTTGTCGATGGAACAATAATTTGAGGTTTCCTGGCACATTTTATGGTAAGATAAGACTCCGATCAAAAGTGAATTAAGTTATTTTCGAATTAAAAATATTACCTAAATTTGAGCTATATTTACTTCTTGAGCCAGAAAAAGTATTCGTGGTAGTAGTGATTTTTAAATTGTTGAGATAGGTAAGGCCATTTCCGATGAGAACTACCATCGGGAATCGAACCCGGGACCGCTTTCACCGAAGTCAAACGCCTCACCTACGTGGCTATTCTGCGGCCCGATAACGTATTCTTCAGCCAAGTTTACCATGAAATACTACATTATTTCTATGTAAATGTAGTCGACTCAGTGGAATATCTCGGAATCACTCTTACAAATAACTTAAACTGGAGCACACATACCCGGTTTTATAACGCATTCTAGGTAGATGCGATGGAAACGTTATAGAGCGATGTTATTTTACCTCGGTCAGGACGCATTTGAAATATGCGGCGAGCATATGGGATCCAGCGGATGAAACGTGTACCCACGAACTCGAGAAAGCGCAGCCCAAAGCGTTACTTTTTGTTAAAAATTGCTGCGATAAAAAAGCACGATAAAGACGTAGGTTCGGAATCCTTGAATGAAAGTAGATTAGAAGCTAGACTGCGATTGATTGATAAATTCAGAGAAATTACTTTCAGAGAAGACGTAATCGGTATCATGCGACCCCTCTGCTACTTCGGCCGATCCGACAATGGGAGTAAAATAGGAGAAATAAATGCGAGGAAAAGTCGTTTTAAGGACTCATTCTTGCCGAGAACGATACGTGAGAACAATACGCTAAAGAGGTGACTCAAACGCTTGGTGTTCATACCCCCTGCCACACGCCAAAAGGCGGCTTTACGGTATTTATGTAGGTGTAGAGGTACTTGGATTACTTCAGTTGACTACGCACCAACAATACTTTGATTTTATGAGGAATGGTGGTGGACTATTGGATAAGAGGAACGATATAATTTAAACTATTAGAATGAGAAGGTTAACAGAGTTAGAAGAATAGTAAAGATTGGTAGTTTGAAGAATTTGCATAGGAAAGTTTAGGAGACTGGAAAATGTGAAAGAATGCCACTTGGTACCTGCTCAAGCAGATTACCAGAGTTGATGATAACGGTGGTAGGCTTTGAAATTTCAACTGCTTTACACGTACCGGCAGAATAAAGAATCGGGAGTGTTGATGTGAGCTCTCTGACGGTTTGCTTGATTCCAGGAGGAAAAACTGAATTGATTACTCGTATTCCTGGTACATACAAACAGAATTTCCCGGATCAGAGATCATGTCACTCTATTAAAAAAAACCTCCTTTGCTTTTGTGGCTGAGCGCTTCAAAATGCGAGCATTTGACGGGAGGAAAGACGATGCTCTCTCTCGACATTCAGAAGCATAGAACGAGCGTGCTTTACTATTCCTTCATGCATATTTCACGAGAGTTTTGAATGTGAGCTTCGCGTAAGATACTCTAGTTTCAGAGACTATACGTCCAAGACAACGAATTTAGGTAACAGAGTTTAGGCGATGCTTCTGGAAGACGTTCTTCGTTAGGAACGACGTAAGGGAAGAAGACTTTGTTTTAGGATACAAAGGGGAAATCTTTTTTAATATATCAAATACGAAATAGGTACACCGTTGCGGTAATTGATGGGTGTATTCTGATGTCTTCATTTGCGTTTTTCACAGTCGGTATCTCCTTACCCGTCGCTTATCGCTTAAGGAACTTCTGTTATTATATTTGTTTCCTTCTCTGTTATTTCTGATAAATACCAATAAGTATGTATTTTACCGTGTTTGGTATGAAGACTTTAGTAATATGTCTCAGCTAAAAGATAAATTTATCGAATTAACACCAAAAAAAATTCTATCAGGAAGAGTGATTTCAAATCGACGATACATTCTATAGCTGTGAGAACAAATTCATAAAAGTGCAATGTCATTCCTTCATATGCTTATGTATCGAAAAATTTATATTTGCCAATGAATATGTGTTGTATGTGTACTTGAAATGTTCCTCGACAGCTGAGATAATTTTGCGAATATGTGTTCAAAAGGAGAAACGGAAATGAAAAAAGTCTGAAAAGACCCGGGTTCGAGCTCCGGTCCTGTTTTTTTATCGCCAATTTCCGTACAATAACATTATCATCCATTTTCTTGAACGAATGTTCAAGAAAATGAACGAACACACAAGTCTTTATGTACATAAAATTATTGACGGAAGGTTAGATGGAAGAATAGACTTTTCAGTCTCAATCTCGCCTTTAATAAAGACCTTAATAATAATTATAATAATAATGTGCGGTTCGATGAACAGTGGTGTGTCGAGACCTGAAGAAAGACTGAAAATATGGACCATGTTCTGTAGTATTGTTAAAAGTGCTTCGACAGCTTAGGTCATTTCACACGTAGACCCCCACCGGGAATCTAACCCGGCACCGCTTTCGCTGAAGTCGAACGCGTTGCCCACTTGGCTATCCGGGAGCCTACCATGTTCCGATTCTTGAACATATTTGGCTCCGCTATCTCTCTATGCAGTCTATTTTACATAATATGTAATAATAGTATTGATCAAACTGACAAAAATGAGGTGACGTTCGCCACAAAGATATGGCAATCAACTAGTTGTGTTACTAACGGAAATGGTAATGCATGTCTATTTCAGACTAAGCACACACACACAAACAAGTGGAACCATTCCGATTCGTAGCCAAAAAGGGTACGTGTCCATAGTGTAAGTATATCCGCGATTCTTAACCTCTAACCTTATTTTGTTCACTCATTCCATGGATGCCCTTCTTTCACAATCCAGAATGGCTCACAAGTGGCTCTAACCTCGGTTTCTTCACCAAGTCGATTTATCAACACCCTTTGATCCCTCTCAAATCATCGAACTCCGAAAACTTATCTCTAGGCTGAAAACCCATTACCACCTACGATGTAATGCCGCGCCGTTTATTCCGCCTTTCTCACTTCCCTTTCAGCCTCCTTCCATTTTCATGACATGCCCAGAACTCTTCGATTACCCACGCGCCTCCATAACCGATTAATCGATCAGCTATTTCCTTCTCCCTTTTTACACTCGAATTTCTCTCCGCCCCTTCCGATGACGAGAACGGAGCTATCGCGCTTGAGCTTCTGAAATTCTTCCCGTTTTGCGTAATATGAGAACCCCGGGATGTGAGATGGAATGATTTTCGTAGATCGCGGCAAATAAAATTCCCGAAAGGAAAGGTAAAATGTTCGCGGGAAAGGATTTTAATGGAGAAGAATGCGACCGCGATGGCGTGTCGGTGTCTTGATTTGCTAACGATTTTTGAGGCTTTGATCTCTCTATTTTGGCATATTTAAGACATTAGGTAGAAGATGTAAGTGCTCAGGAAAATTAGGTGGTTTTCTTGCCTCAAACATGATTTTTTTCAATCAAATACGGAATAAAACCTTTTTTGAAATAAAATGGATGGTAATTGATTTGTTTACGATTTTGTAGGCTTTTATCTCTCTACATTGGCATATTTAGGACATTAAGTACAAGATGTAAGTGCACAGAAAAATTAGAAAGTTTTTTTGCTTTAAACATGATATTTTTTCAATCGAATACGGAAGAAAACAGTTCATGAAATTAAATAGATGGTAATTGATTTGTTTATGATTTTTGAGGCTTATCTCTCTACTTTGGCATATTTAAGACATTAAGTACAAGATGTCGGGAAGACATTAAATACAAGATGTAAGTGCTCAGGAAAATGAGGTGGTTTTCTTGCTTCAAACACGACATTCTTTCAATCAAATGCGGAATAAAACATTTCTTGAAATAAAATATATAACAATCACTTCATGAGTAAAGAGAAAATTCCATTAGTTCGCTCGGCATAAAATGCATAATGAAAAGTTTGTTTAGAAGAAACCAGCCCTAAATTTATTCCTAAATGATGTTGTGATTTCTAAGTTTACCGTTTATGTTTTGATAACCGATTATTCATTCAGAGCAATTATAATTCAAATAATAAATGTATTCTAAGTGAAAGGAGTCAAAACCTTCATGGATAACTAAGATAATGTTTTTCGACAAATGAGAGCTTCCTTTGAGTCGTGAACAATTTTTACCTGAACTAATAGGTACAAGTAGAATAGAAGATACCACTGATGGACGACTTAAATTCTCAGGGGAGTACTCCGTAAACCATCAAAGAGATACTTTACTCAGCTCTTGCTCTCTTTGATGATTTACGGAGTACTCCATTGAGAATTTGGTAGGTGCAAGAAAGCTTTTCCTAATAATCACGGAAAGCTTCAGCGATTGAATGAGATTCTCATTTTACATCAATATTTCAAATCTAAATATTATAGGCTGTGGTGGCGGCTTACTTAGCGTGCCAGTGCTCCAGCCGTAAGGTTCCGAGTTCGAGTCCCGGCTAATCGGATTATTCTAGTGAGGTAATGTTATGTGTGTGTCCGATTTTCCCTTCACGGTAGCAAAAATCACAGTTTATCGATCGTCAGCCGACCCCATAAGTGATGCAAATAAGACTAAGAAGGAAAATAAATTTCAAATCTAAATGCTATGTGTTAAGATTTATTTGTCGCCTGGATTGATTTTCTCGATGTCATTTTTAGGGCCGTCTCATGATTTATTGCGAACAATATTCGAATAGCATCAGCTGCTGAAAGTGCAGGAAATTAACAAGCGAGTGATCATTCATATGAAGTTTAAATTATTATACAAAAAATCAGATAACTCTTTATTGATTGCGGTAATCATGAGGAAATATCATAAAACGAATGAATGTTATCAAACGATACTTAGTGGAATTTCATGATCATTAAATACTGAATGATCCTAAAACAAATTTATGCCACATACTCAGCGACTGTTTGAATTAGATGAAAAGTGATGAATTTATTGATAATGTTGGACGAAAATAACAAGCTTGGGCTTGTGAAGACGACTAAAATTCATTAATATGTGTTCATTACTCTGAATTCATGTGACGGAATATGATTTGCGATAACTGAACGGCATAATCTGTTCGCAATGAATGAAATTAAGTCAACTGCCAGGGATAATTAACATTCAAGCGTAAAATTATCTCTAGAAATCTCTGAAAATTTTCCTTTTTGAAAGGAAAGGTAGAGTTAAGAGTGGTAACGCCATTGTACAAACCGCAGATACCTCTAAATTGACTCCGCCTTGGGATTACGGATCCTCAAAACATTCCGTTTAATGAGCGAATTGCTTTAGCGCTCTCAGTCGCGACGGAACGTCTCGCAAGCTGGGAATACACTGGAATAATTTTCAGGTTTAACTGTAGCGTCGCATATTTAGTCATAGCGGTGATGTTTGATCTGCAGACATGTAAAGGCGCACCCACATGTTCTTCCATACCATTATTGTTCCCGTATGATAGAATAGCTTAGAGCGCCTATATATTTTTGGTAAATTAATTTATGCAACCTTCAAAGCGTTTTCATCACCACATCCGTGGTATTCAAAGAAGATGCGTAATAATAGACTCCGTGGTGTATATCAAAAAAAGTAAAACACCTGTGGATGCTGTGATTATTTAATTTAGGGCGTAATAGCTTTTCGAGTAAATTAATTTATACGGTTGATAAAGCCAATCCTTTTTTATTTAGAATGATTTACATTCCGTGTGAAGCTTAGTTGGACGTCTAAAATAATTAGGGAGGCGGAGAAGAGAAAACCATCCATGGGGAGCAAAATTTTCATCGAATCTGAATACCGTTCCATAAAGTTGAGCTTGATCCTTGTAACTTTACAACGTTTGACGTCTATACTGGAGAGGCAAGCACGTCAAAGCACTCCTTTCTCTTGTTTCAGAAAAAATAAACTAAAATGAGGAAAAAAGGATCTGTAGAGAGGAAAGTTTCTGCGGTGGTTTGCAAAAGGATTTGCTTCTGTATTAGCTGGAGCCACCCATCGCCAACTACAACGGAAGTCAAAGGGTCCCCTTCATTTAGAATTCTTTCTTACCTTCACTAATACTCATAATGAATATTTAAGGAATTCTAATTTAGGCCAGTTTATGACTTGGCGTGACGACGGAACATTAGTAAGAACTCTTTCCTAATTTATTTGGCTTGCGTACATTTCTTCTTCAAGGAATAATTTCGTAAATAATAACTTGGAAACAGGGAGATAATCCCAATCACACCCATTAATTATTATCGATGAGCACACATAACCATTCCATAACCTGAAGAATTTGATGAAGAAATGAAAGAGAAAAAGTTTGCCGTAGCTGGGAATCGAAACCGGGTCCCCCGTTTCCGGGCAGGTGCTCTGAAGAATTCAATTAGCTGGGACTTGAACCCTCGGGTAGGAACGCCAGCACGCTCTTTCTAGTTATGTAATGAATTAATTTTCTGAATCAATCTAATGCAGAGGTCAAATGGGGCACTTGATCATTTCACTCACTTAACAGACGTAATAAAAAATTCTAGCTCCTAGCGTTGTTGATTGTTGTTCGACAGCTAAGGTAATTTCGCAAAATTTCTACTTTTCACATTCGTTAATTGAAATTCTCTCTCCTTTGTACCTCTAATCGATAATCCATCTGAAAAATAATCCACTCTAATGCAATCTACTGAACGTTATCCACTTCAGGGCATTAGTATTGCTCGAGTGCCTCTCCTTGTAAGTTGAGCTAAGCTTGGTAGTGCTGTTCACAGTGGTTAAATACTTAAATTGCTTAAGCGTGACCCTTTGTGCATGGAGTTTGTAAGCTGAGACGGAAATCGCCATCCAATTTTGAGGAATTTGTTCCTAGATGAGTGTTCATTAAAGGGAAATATTAGGAGAATACCTGTAAAGCCCCATCGTCCTCTAAGCTAAAGATTTTTGACTATCGCTAAAGCACCTTTCGCAAGGTATTAGGACCACGTCTCTTTTGTTTTGCAGCAGCCGTCGTTATTATGGCACTCGTTTATGTGGAAGCCATTATCTATAATCACTACATTAACTGTTCATCGAGGCGCATCCTGTTAGTTGTCAATCTGCCTAATGAAGAAAACACTGATGATGAAAGTAAAACTCCCGCGCGAAATTATCTCCTCAGAATTCAACCTTAATTACATGTAATCTGTAACTATAGAAGGTTGGAGTACGACTTTTTATGAATTAGAGGTTTAAAAACACTCCGTAAACCGTCTTTCGGCAAGCGGAACTCGCGCTCAGAGACAAACGGGAAGCTTCGGACTATTGTGATTTTCATCACTTCCTTTGTGGAGACCCCCTGAGGATGGAGGCTTTGTCTCCGAAATGATCATTGGGCTTCCCAGAAATCGGTAATCCGGAGCTTCCCGCATGTCTCTGAGCGCGAGTTCCGCTTGTCGAAAGATGGTTTACGGGGTGTTCTTAAACCTTTAATACATGTAATCGGTTACATGTAATTCATTACCTGTAATCTGTTAAATGTAATTTTTTCCTTAATACACGTCACGTAAGATGATAAAGAATATCTTCGAACACTCGTAGAAATATAAAAGTGATATTTAGGTGCTTCGATTGAGTTTGGATCAAAAATTTCGGGTAAAATAGGGTCGCAATGCAATTTTACAGGGGTTTCTGAGGTATTAAGGCGAAAAAAATCCAAAGTATTTGCGAATAAACATTCTGTCTGATATCAAAAATCTTTCTCATATCGTGAATACAAAATTTTCGGAACCTAATGGATCTATAAAAGCAAACAAAGCTTTTGACAATACCTCTGTTTTTGATATTAAAAAATTTTGCACAAATACATATGCAAAACACAGGATTAAAAATACATACATAAATATATAAAAAATGGACATTACAATATACATAAAAAGGAGTTAAAAGTACTTAAGATGGAAAGGATATAAAAAAACGAAATAACGCACTACCCTAGCACATCTGGTACTGGTTATCACTGGTGCAAGCGGCGCCACTCAAGCGAGTGGAATCGCAAGCATAGGCTCCTTCTTCCAGAGAGGTGCATAACAAAGAGCGCAAGCCCCAGCAGCAGAAACATGCTCAAAAACGGAGCAGAACAAATACATGGGAGCTCCTTTCCAATAAATAAAGTTTGGCACAGTATAATGAGGGAAATGTACAATTCTAGACTTCTATTGTGTTAGGTTTATGTTGTAGCCGAACTAATGAGTTCCGAACACTACTTTTTACGGCGTTGTAAGGTTCTAAGTCTTGTAGGTGATAAGGTAGTTGATTAAATATCTTAGGGATAGTATAAGCGTTGGTTCTTTTTCCCTGTATAAAGTTTTGGTAATTTATATTTTTCGGTAGAGCGTAGTGAAATGTTGTGTTGTGGAGTGTTTGGTATTTTGTGATTATTTTTGAGGTAGTGATTTACTATCACAGAATGTATATGTAGATTTTCCGAAGACAAAATATTTAAGTCTGAATATGTTTCATGAGAAGATTTTGTTGTGTTGTTTGTGATATATTTGATAATTCGCTTTTGTGTGTTTTTAATTGCGTCAAGCAGAGTTTTGTTTGTGTTTCCCCATATGGTTATGCCATATCGGAGTATTGATTCCACAATTGCGAAGTACAGTAATCTTTTATGGTACGTGGGTAGAATATTTTGAAGGTGGAAGAATTGGTACGCACATTTCGATAATCTTTTGTTTAAATTATGGATGTGGTCTTTAAAAGTATAATATTAGTCTAGATATAAACCTAGAATTAATAAGATTGGACCTGTTGTAAACTTGTGCATTGGCAGTTAATTAGGTTTTTGTGTAGGCAGTCATGGTTATGTAGGGTCATAGATATGTTAGCATGTAGTGCCGTTTTTGTTTGAATTGCATTAATACGGTTTTCTTACTATTTAGTATTAAGTCGGAGTCGTTACTCCATTTTAGTAGAGCATCAAAGTCCTCTCGGAGTAATATTTTTGCTTTAGAAAGTGACTTGTGAGTTATTAATAAGGCAACATCATCAGCATACATATATATTTTCGAGTTTTTTATCATGTTTGGAAGGTCATTTATATATAGTAAAAAGAGCAAAGGAGATAATATAACTCCCCGAGGAACACCAGTTTTGTTGTCTATTTCTTTATCAAGGGTACTATCAATTTTGACAGTTATCTTACTGTTTGTTAGGTAGTTGGTAAGCAATCTGGATAATGTACCTCTGACTCCGTATTTATATAATCTATCCAGTAGATATTTTCTATTTACAGTATCAAAAGATTTTCTATAATCAATTAAAATTGCTATGCAGTTGTGATTTTTGTTTAGTGCAGTACGAATGTTCTCTGAGAAATTTTCAAGTAACTGTATGGTATTACTGTTAGGTAAGAAACCGAATTGTGACTTGGCTATGATATTTTTTTGGATAAGAAAGTTAAAAAGTGGATATAAATATATTTTTCAATTATTTTATCTATGGATGGTAAGATGGCAATAGGTCTATAGTTAGAAGGGTCTGTGTGTTTTCCTGATTTATAGATAGGGCGAATTATANATCAAGTCAATCAGAGTGGGACTACGCTTTAAGTCTGTAAGTCTGATGTTATCTATCCCAGGAGATTTTTTTGAAAACCTTCATATTATATTAATAACATCAGTTTGGGTAATCTTTGGTATAATTATTGTGTCTGGTATTGATGTTTGGAGAGGAGGGAGAAGCATTTTATTAAAATTAAGAGAGAGAGACTCAACAGATTTGGTGAAATTATAAGAAAATTCATCATATACCAAGGCGGAAATTAGATAAATGTGATGCAAAAAAAATTCTGAATGTTTTCAGAGGTACAGACATCTTATTTTTGTACCTATATATTGAGAGTTGATGTCTGAATAATTTGCATTGCCTCATCGGAGCTAGGAATGAATATTTTGTACCTTTGACGTCAAGTACGGAATAATTATCCAATTTCATTCATAGCTTCGTGACCGACAAGTACTGAAAATCTCAAAATGTTCTACAAAGTGGCAATCAACATGGAGCTCGAGAGTTAACCAGTTCATTCCATAGAATATGTACACGTTGCAAGCTACGGGTTTCCCTATCATTCCAGTGATTAATTCAAGACCAGGCTCTAATTTGAAAACGTTGCCCGCTCCAAAACATTCTTTTGATTCACTTGCCCCTAGGTCTTCAGGAATGGAAGACTTTTCAAATTCCTGGCGTTTCTTAAAATGTAAACAATTAATATCTTGTGCTTGAAAGCCGTGAAGGAAACCAGCGAGGAGAATAAAAAATCCTCGAGATAATATGCGTTGGGAAGATGAGGTTGGCGATATTGTAGCCTATTTCAAATGTATTGTAGCAATGCGACTATAACCAAACACTGTTTTTCCCTTTATAGCCATGTACCCATCATTTATGGGATCGGCTGATGATTGATAGTGATGATGAATTTGCTTTTGGCACTGACTTTTACGGCCGGAAGCTCTTCCTGCCACCAACCCTTATCAGGGCCATCACAATACAGTATGAAGTTTTTATTTGCCGAAAATGGTACAAGAAAGTCCACATGACCACACGTAGACTTTCAGTATTATTCATTTCGTTAAAATAAAAATCTACTCCCAATTTGGCGATATTCATTGTTAATATGAAAACGAATGAGAAATTCATTCTCTGCGAGTTTTGCCTTTTCGGGTACATTTCATGGTAGTCCTCGAAATATTCACAATTGTTAGTTCGATTAGTATTTAGTCTTAAAAACATTTCATTACATCGAAAGTTTCATCGAAAATCAAACATCGACGATTATAAATAAGTTAATAATAATGAGGAAGTCGATGCATATTTCCAAGGCACCATATTGACGTTATGGCACCAGTTGTAACCGGAAAGTAACGAAGAAAAAGACTTGGGCTTATTTTCCTCTTATTATCGGAAAGGGTGTCTCATGTTTTCATTGACATTGTTTTCTATTTTTTAAAATTCAAAAANGGGAGGTGTGGAGATGTGGTTTGAAAAAGAGTAGAATTGGCCAAGGAAGCTTTCACGAAGCGAAGGAAATTAATGACAAAGGGTCTCGATAAAGGAATCAGGAAAATGTTGGTAAAATCCTTGTTATGGAGTGTTTTGCTGTATGGGTGTGAAACGTGGACGTTACGAAAAGAGGACATCAGAATATTGGAAGTATTTGAGATGTGGGTGTGGCGTAGAATGGAGAAGGTGAGCTGGTTGGATAAAAAAAAACATAGAGGTGCCAGAAGTGTTTGGGGAGGAAAAGGTTTTAATTGAAGTAATTAAGCGCCGACAAAAGAAATGGGTAAGTCAAATATTGAGAAGAGAGGGAATGCTGAAGAATGTAATAGAGGGTATAATGCAAGGGAAAAGACAGAGGGGAAGGCAAAGGCAAAAAATGTTAGATGACATAAAAGGTGGGGTAAGTTACCAGGTAACGAAAGAAAATGCTATGAACAGGGAGTATTAGGACACATGGACCTACCGAAAGGTAGGTAGAACACTTATTTATGCATAGAGGATGAAATTTTCATTTTAATTACAAGTTATCCAAGTTCTAATTGTTATCTTTCATGACCATTCTCTCAATTTCTAATCAATCTGATCCTCAATGGTAAAGTAGAGACGCTGTAACCTGGTCGTGTCTGTAATAAATTCCCATGGAAAAAGTAGTCTTTTTCTTCAAACATGGAGTATTTCCACAAAACGACTCCAATTTCTGTGAATTTTATTCAGTGAATTTTATTTAGCTCTTACGTTATTGACTCCTCAGATGTTGAAAAGTTGTACTTCACTGTTTATGATGATACTATAATATCGATGACAACCTTGAGAATAATTTTCAAAATTATAGCGCTAATGAGAAAAAATCTAATTGTAAAATAGTATCGAGTCTACAGAATGAACGCTGAGTGACTTGATGTGAACCGAGCGCAAATTTAGAACTCGACTCCAAAAAAGTCAATAATATCCTGCGTTTCAAAGTAGATGAAAAGACAATTTCCCCGAAGCGTTCGCAATTCGAACTACTCATTCCACCATTCGAATGTTTTTATCTGTGAGCGTCGCATCTACTGCATCGTTGCACCTTCGCGGTCAAAGGTAACTCTGCTCTCTATCCCCTCGGCACTCTCCGCCTCACATGAGCGCCGATGAGTTAAAATCCCAAGGCGCCATACAGAAGATTTTGCCTTTTGCCGTAGAGTTTGGCATGCAAAAGAGAGAGGGAATTAGTGGCTTAGATCCGCCTGCGAGGAAAGAGTGGGGATGTGAGGATAATTCCCTCGCAAGGAGAGAGAAGTATGGAGAGGGGAAGAATTGAAGAGGGGGTTGTCTTCAAAGATTGATCCATTCACGAAGGAAGGGGAACACGTAATGCGGGAGACAATGGGGAAACGTAAGAGAGAAACAGGGAAGAGGAAGATGGCGGGAAGGTCATCCAGGAAAAGGAAAGGAGGGCAGAGGTTTCAGCCTGAGGTGTGTAGGATTTGGAGCTGTGAATAAGCGTACAACGCTAATTGTTCCTCCATTCTATTCATTCGACTCAATTCAACCCTGTTATGGGAATATTTCTCGGATGTATATGCCACAAATTTATAGCCGTTTGTTCAGTTGAGTTCGGTGTTCTATATCTTCGAAACTATCTCACATGATTTTATTTAAAATACTGTTGAATGAAATATCTTCTAAATTGACTGATCCTTATTACCTAGGAAAAAATAATTATGAGTTCAAAGTACGTGCGTACACAAAAAGAAAAGATGTCAGTAAATTCTCTTTCGTAAATAGATCGGACTGGAATTCATTACCTGAAGAAGTTTTCAATCCCTTTCCTGCAAATGAAAGGAGGTTTAAGAAAATCCTTAAAATATAGGATTTTAAGATGTACATAGATGAAAATAACTTTTTATAAATGTTGTATGTGGTTGTGGGTGCATACTTATTAGAAATATTGTGGTGTATTATTAGTGCGAGTAAATATTGTTTTTTTTCTATATTCATTATACTTGTNTACGAAACGCGGCGAAAACGCGAAGCATTTGTAGAATCTTTTAAAAGAACTCTCGTGCGTGTGTCATGCGGAGTCGTACAGCCGCGTGCGCGCGAATCGATGAAGGCGGCGTAACAAGTAGCCCCCATTCTCGGGAAACATTTTCCTCGATTACGGAATGGAAATATCGCAGACTCGCAACCGATTACTTCATGGGGGCGGAATTAACGCGTGAAAAGAGAACCTTTTCGGCGTTAAATCTCCTTTAGAAATTACACTTCCTTACCGAGGCAGCGAAAAAATACGTGGTTTTGGACGCAAAGATAATATTTACAATGCGCGGAGAGGTGGCGAGTTTATTTTTTCGCTCTTCATACCTGAGGATGACAAACAGATTCAACAGTTTAGCTGCTGCAGAAGGGGAATGGCAATGCAGGTTGGGTGGGAAGCGCGGAGTAAGACAGTGAATGAAAGCCGGGTTTCGAGGAAAAGGGGGAAAAGGGAAATGGAAGGAGACCGAGCGTGAAACGGATAGTCTGAAGCACGGAACGAAGCAAGCCAGGGTTTGTTCAAAAAGGCAGCGTTTATTGATTTGCGCGCTTGTTAAGGGTACTTCGGGGGGCAAACCACGACGAGGAATTCAAGACGAAACGTTCGAGGAGGAAAAAAGGTATATAATTAAATGATAAACTTAAATCAGACAAGTTGCGGCTCAGAGCTGCCTTGATACGCTGGAGACGGGAAAGTCGTCCGTATCCCATTGGATGTATGCGTGTCTTCGGTCTGAAAAACCCTGCTGGCAATAAATTCTTCGAAGGCAGAATGAATTAAGAGGCGGCTGCTTTGAAAAGGGCTTTCTGTTCCAGACAGCTCATCTTAAAATTTCACAGGATGAATTACGATGTGATAAATTATGACACAGTTTGTTTACTGGTTACCGACGGTAATCTTTGCCTCTATCCGTGAAAAAATAATTTTCTTCTTCTAATTTCGAGGTCCCGGGCGCCTACGTTGCAGTAGGCTTCTTCAGGTCGAAGAAACGTCGTCGCTGCTGCTACGTACATCGCGGTGGAATCCCGGAAAAGATACCATGGAAACAGCCGATCGCCGCGGAAACCTTCGACCTTATTACTTATGTTTTTTACAACTACATAACCTTCATAAGTTTCATTCTCTATTTCTATTGAAAAAATTGTTTGTTTATAATTAAAACGACAGATTGGATTGAAGGAGAGGCTTTTTAGTCTCTATCCCACCTTATTAAAGACCTCGAAGAAAGTGCATTCTTACCCATGATGTTAACGCGTTGGGCTAGATGGAAGACGAGACAGGCTAGTCTTAATTACGCCCAATGATGAAANATAAAGAACAAGGAAAAACATTTCTACCGTTACCATGATAATTTTTATTATACCAACCGTTTTTATTGTATGACATTTCACCTGATCACCTCCACCAGATAATGACTTTAAGCTCTAAACCATGGTGGTATAATACAAATTGTTGTGGTGACGGTAGAAGTGTTCTTTTCCTTGTTCTTTATAATGGAGAAATACCACGATGTCGAGGCCAAATCAGAAGATTCTGCTACTTTCTTTGCGATACTTATTGTTTCAGTGAATTATTTTCAGTTAGTTTTGTTACAGTACTTCTCAAGAGATTTCCATATACACGGTTTCCTTCACACCCTTTAGCTTGTAATATCAGTAGGTTTGCGCAGGTATTTTACACCCCCTTTTTCGTGGGTGTTTTCCTGCTGTGGATATTTTTTTCCTAAGATATTACTTATGTTGTTTCCATGGTATCTTTTCCGGGATTCCACCGCGATGTACGTAGCAGCAGCGACGACGTTTCGCCTACGTTGCAGTAGGCTTCTTCAGGTCGAAGAAACGTCGTCGCTGCTGCTACGTACATCGCGGTGGAATCCCGGAAAAGATACCATGGAAACAGCCGATCGCCGCGGAAACCTTCGACCTTATTACCCATTTAATATTTTCTTACCTACTGTCATCGACATTATCACAAATATGCCCGATATGTAATCTCAGAAAACTGTTCCAAAAAGTGATGGCGAACCTTATATCGGATATTTCACATGGATCTTTAGTAATAATATTTCTATTAACACTAACCTCGGCAATGTTGCGTGTTTAGGTATTGAAAGTAATGATACAGGAAGTGAACGACTTCCTAAATGTTATTAGTAATTATTTTATTATTCGGTGCTGATAACGTTTTCAGTAATATGTGTAGATTGTTTTAGGGTGTTTTTCATAATTGTTGCCTTAACATTCATCGATACAAAATTTGAAAGTAATTAATTAGTAAATTAATCGAAAGCGAACACCGAAGGGATCTCCGATCAATATTAAAAGGTAATACATTCATTCTTTCAGAAATGAGTTCGGATGCAGGTGATCCAAATTCCTNGAAAGAAGGCTAAATTAACGATCAGGGTCGATGGGGAAAAACTAGAGCAGGTGGACAAATTCTCGTACTTGGGTAGTGTTCTATCTTGGGATGGGAGGTGTGGAGATGTGGTTTGAAAAAGAGTAGAATTGGCCAAGGAAGCTTTCACGAAGCGAAGGAAATTAATGACAAAGGGTCTCGATAAAGGAATCAGGAAAATGTTGGTAAAATCCTTGTTATGGAGTGTTTTGCTGTATGGGTGTGAAACGTGGACGTTACGAAAAGAGGACATCAGAATATTGGAAGTATTTGAGATGTGGGTGTGGCGTAGAATGGAGAAGGTGAGCTGGTTGGATAAAAAAAAACATAGAGGTGCCAGAAGTGTTTGGGGAGGAAAAGGTTTTAATTGAAGTAATTAAGCGCCGACAAAAGAAATGGGTAAGTCAAATATTGAGAAGAGAGGGAATGCTGAAGAATGTAATAGAGGGTATAATGCAAGGGAAAAGACAGAGGGGAAGGCAAAGGCAAAAAATGTTAGATGACATAAAAGGTGGGGTAAGTTACCAGGTAACGAAAGAAAATGCTATGAACAGGGAATATTAGGACACATGGACCTACCGAAAGGTAGGTAGAACACTTATTTATGCATAGAGGATGAAATTTTCATTTTAATTACAAGTTATCCAAGTTCTAATTGTTATCTTTCATGACCATTCTCTCAATTTCTAATCAATCTGATCCTCAATGGTAAAGTAGAGACAGGCATTAATTATAACAAACACAAACAAGGATAAACAGACAAAAAAGGTCAGACAGAACCAGAGCTCGAACCTGAAATATTCAGCTTTCCCAGACAGTTGCTTTAACCGATTAAGCTATTGAATCAGGCCTTTTTATGGTTCGAAAAGGTTGAAGGTTAAATTGGATATTTCCTATATGGCCGCCTTCAAGTGAAAAGTTACCTTTGCCCTTTTCCTCGTGTAACACAAACAAGTTCCCTTAAAGATAGAGAAGCGAAAAATATCGATATGGTAGGGACTCGAACTCAGGTCTCCCAATGTTCGTGCTTTTATCCTAACCGGTATAGAATTTTAGTGTTGGCATGGTATTTCAGAGGTTGGAATACCTGCCCAGAAAGTGGGAGACAAAGGTTTGTGGTCTAGTAATGTCGATTATTTTTCTCTCTGTTTCTATCTCTAAGCTGCACAGCTCTACGTGCAAATATATTACCTTTCCTTATTCTCCGTGAAAACAAGCTCGTGGAACACAAATTATTTCTATTTTCCAGTTTTAAGGATTACATAAGATATATATTAATGTGCTAATTATGCAAATGTATAATGTAATGCTGGAAATTTGGATAGGGGTCTTTCCCTCAACACGTGACGAAGAGGAAGCGAGTTGGAGCGCGTCGAGGGTAAACAAAAGCAGCTTTAAATGCGTAAGGAAGTTTGTGAGATGAAGGGATTAGAAGTGAAAAGGATAAGTGCTAAAGAAGGGTTTTAGAGCGTTAAGGATGTAGAAAATGTGCTGAACGAAGGAAACGGTAGAGGGCGATGAGATATCTCTTTGGAATGAGATAACAGAAGGGAAGGAGATTGAACTCGGGTGGGTTTTTCACATTACGTAAAGCAATTTTAGTGTATGCTCTAGTTGAAAGTCTCGGCAGTGATTAGAGATCTTTAGAAATTTCTTACGGGAAATAAAATTTTTTTCGCGTTGCAGCTCTGATTGGGGCTTCTGACATTACGATACAATTCTGCAATTTTGTGTACACATACAAATATCAGACATCCATCCAGAAGACACTTCGTGAAAAATTTAATTTGCTTTCTATAATGCTATTCTGTGTACGAAGTCATTCTTTCTGTAGAATATAAATTTCAGGAAATTTATACAAGCCGTTTTGAACTAATTAATCTCGGTCACGTAGCTAATTTGATGTTTTAATATATCGTTTATATATACTTTTGGTAAACTTTCTGTTGATGTTTTATGAAAATTTTCTCTTTCATTGTTATTTCATTGTTGGCGATATTAGTGCATCTAATTCATCATCACATAGGTGGAAATTAATGAGCCTGAAAATTATCCCATAAATCACTCTTTAATAAGGACAGCTCTATCAGTAAAGATCAGAGCATCAATAATAGTTATAAATAACTTCTGGCCGTACTTCGCCTAGCTTCATTTTCGTTTTCCTGGTTTATCTTCTGGTTTATTTATCATATTGTCCACTTTTTAGCATGATCTAGCGTGAAAAGTATTATTAAGATCATCTGAATTATAATTTAATGGATTCGTAGAGAACTTGTCCTTATTATTGAGTTCAGCTCCCAGAAAATTAAAGCATCGGAGATCATCGTCACTAGATTGAAGTCTATTGATTACTCGTAACTGAATCCTATATGGCCGCGATATTGAAAGAAACCTATCTGTTTGCATAAAAAAGCGCGCGAGTGACTGAAGAGGTTGAGTGAAAAGACTTGGGGAAGTCAAAGAAAATTCTTCAGTGGAATCGTTATAACGGGGAGAATTAATTCGGTACACGTACTGAAATGAGAGCTAAATAAATATCACGAATGAATTACTGTAAAAGCAGAAAATACATAGCCTTCAATTATTTTAAGAGAGAGGGATCAGCCGAAGATGGTTCAGATATCGTAGAGCAAACGAAAGCGGAAAACGTAGCGAGAAAAGACACACTGAGAAAGGAAGTAATTGAATTACGAAGGCATTACGTTTGGCAAGAAATCTCCAAATGTCCAAATTCCTCCTCCAAAGTCCTCGAAAAAGGTCTCCAAATGGAAATACAAGAATGTCATGGACTTTGGATCTAACAAGATTGCTCAAATTAATGGTTAGAGCGGGGAGTTTGGCTCAGGAAGTAAAATTGTTAAGCTATTATGGTAAAAGCAAGGAGTGACTTCTTGGAATAGCAAAATGGCGAAATAAAATCTTCTTGGAAAGTAGACTGTATCTGTAATTGATTTATATTCGTATAATGGAGGATATAGAACAGAATCAAAAAAAATTTATATCTCTTTCGCTGAAGAAAAGGTCGAAATAAATGCGGAAGGCTCGTGTTCTTCTTAAATTATGGCAGTGACTCCCGGAGGGTTTCTGGTTAGTCTTAATTACGCCCAATGGTGAAATTAATTTTATAAATGTTAACATATCATAATATATATTAATATATTTACTATACCACATAACTTTCAGAAATATATTGTTGTTTTTGGTCTTATCAATTAAGGGAAAGAAGGCTAAGTTAACGGTCAGCGTGGATGGGGAAAAACTAGAACAGGTGGACAAATTCTCGTACTTGGGTAGTGTTCTATCTTGGGATGGGAGGTGTGGAGATGTGGTTTGAAAAAGAGTAGAATTGGCCAAGGAAGCTTTCACGAAGCGAAGGAAATTAATGACAAAGGGTCTCGATAAAGGAATCAGGAAAATGTTGGTAAAATCCTTGTTATGGAGTGTTTTGCTGTATGGGTGTGAAACGTGGACGTTACGAAAAGAGGACATCAGAATATTGGAAGTATTTGAGATGTGGGTGTGGCGTAGAATGGAGAAGGTGAGCTGGTTGGATAAAAAAAAACATAGAGGTGCCAGAAGTGTTTGGGGAGGAAAAGGTTTTAATTGAAGTAATTAAGCGCCGACAAAAGAAATGGGTAAGTCAAATATTGAGAAGAGAGGGAATGCTGAAGAATGTAATAGAGGGTATAATGCAAGGGAAAAGACAGAGGGGAAGGCAAAGGCAAAAAATGTTAGATGACATAAAAGGTGGGGTAAGTTACCAGGTAACGAAAGAAAATGCTATGAACAGGGAGTATTAGGACACATGGACCTACCGAAAGGTAGGTAGAACACTTATTTATGCATAGAGGATGAAATTTTCATTTTAATTACAAGTTATCCAAGTTCTAATTGTTATCTTTCATGACCATTCTCTCAATTTCTAATCAATCTGATCCTCAATGGTAAAGTAGAGACAGGCATTAATTATAACAAACACAAACAAGGATAAACAGACAAAAAAGGTCAGACAGAACCAGAGCTCGAACCTGAACATAAGGTTAAGTTCATTTCGCACATATGGTCCCTCATCGGGAATCGAACCCGGGACCGCTTCCAGTAATAGCAAGCGCGCAGCCAACTTGACTATCCGAGAGCCTTCGTGAATACAATTACAGAATTGTTATTAAATGTATTTGAACAACCGATTACTTTTCTTAGTACAATAATTTAAGCACGTTTAGGACAAATAATTCGCAAGTTCCGATCATATGATAAAGAAAACGTGGTTTATGAATTATAAACACAAATAATAAACGAAAAGATGGAAAATATAAATTAATGGAAAATTTCTCTTAGATATAAAGGATTATGGTTCCAAGACTCCGCTAATAACAAGAATACTCTCCCGAACCCGAATTTGAGTACGCTGTGAAATTCAAGGCCTAATGATGTTATAATATAGCGCACAAATTTGTGTTATTTACAGAATAGTTATATACATAAAATTGTTATGAATATTAAAATGTTAGTACCTTCACGGCCGCTAATTTACCGTTTATAAGATAGAAATGCCTTAAAATGCTAATTTGGAAAGATATTCTATATGTATTTATATAAATCAAAGATATTCTGTTTTGTGAAATTTTGACAAGTAATCCTTTCTTTCTTAATGAAAATTGTAGGTTATAATGGAATGAATTCCTTAGAAATCCCGCTGTTTTTCTTCATATTCTCAGTGAACCACTTCTTTCGAAATTTTGTCATCAAGTCACGCACGCATGCCATTTTCGCCTAAACATAAGATATCTATAAACATTTCCTGTATTGGATACAATGTATATTTGTAATCCCGAATGAAGAGGCACAATAACGTTGCTTTGGAATTATGTCTTAGCGCACAGTAAATTATCCCTTGCCTTTTACAGCGATATAAACGGAATTGTTTTCATCAAGCAGCTCTTTATCTAGAATGAACGTGGAGGTAAAACGGCGAGTAACCTATTCCATCAGAAAGAATTTTTGGATTTTTTCTTCCTCAAGAGTTCTCTCTTGACCTTTCCAATACCATCTACGTTTAACCTAACTCAAGCACAAAAATGGTCGTAGGAAACACTAGGATAAACTTTCCTCGCAGCAGCGATCTTTTGAAGTAGTCGTAACAACCCACCTCCGATTACATTGACCTTCTTTGTTCAGAGACGCTGGGCAAGAGAACAATTCTCCCCTTTTCGTAGGCGTGCACGTAAACGTTAGACCTAAAGCCGAGGAGAGGGCAATGTAAGATTCATGATCACGATGACAACTCGCATGACGGGGATTCCATCCCGAAGATAATGCGCACGCAAATCTGAAGAGGAAAACTAACCGCCTCGATACGAAACGCGGCGAAAACGCGAAGCATTTGTAGAATCTTTTAAAAGAACTCTCGTGCGTGTGTCATGCGGAGTCGTACAGCCGCGTGCGCGCGAATCGATGAAGGCGGCGTAACAAGTAGCCCCCATTCTCGGGAAACATTTTCCTCGATTACGGAATGGAAATATCGCAGACTCGCAACCGATTACTTCATGGGGGCGGAATTAACGCGTGAAAAGAGAACCTTTTCGGCGTTAAATCTCCTTTAGAAATTACACTTCCTTACCGAGGCAGCGAAAAAATACGTGGTTTTGGACGCAAAGATAATATTTACAATGCGCGGAGAGGTGGCGAGTTTATTTTTTCGCTCTTCATACCTGAGGATGACAAACAGATTCAACAGTTTAGCTGCTGCAGAAGGGGAATGGCAATGCAGGTTGGGTGGGAAGCGCGGAGTAAGACAGTGAATGAAAGCCGGGTTTCGAGGAAAAGGGGGAAAAGGGAAATGGAAGGAGACCGAGCGTGAAACGGATAGTCTGAAGCACGGAACGAAGCAAGCCAGGGTTTGTTCAAAAAGGCAGCGTTTATTGATTTGCGCGCTTGTTAAGGGTACTTCGGGGGGCAAACCACGACGAGGAATTCAAGACGAAACGTTCGAGGAGGAAAAAAGGTATATAATTAAATGATAAACTTAAATCAGACAAGTTGCGGCTCAGAGCTGCCTTGATACGCTGGAGACGGGAAAGTCGTCCGTATCCCATTGGATGTATGCGTGTCTTCGGTCTGAAAAACCCTGCTGGCAATAAATTCTTCGAAGGCAGAATGAATTAAGAGGCGGCTGCTTTGAAAAGGGCTTTCTGTTCCAGACAGCTCATCTTAAAATTTCACAGGATGAATTACGATGTGATAAATTATGACACAGTTTGTTTACTGGTTACCGACGGTAATCTTTGCCTCTATCCGTGAAAAAATAATTTTCTTCTTCTAATTTCGAGGTCCCGGGTTCGAGTTGCGGCTAAGTTGGTTTTTTGCCAGATTTGGGCATGGGTGTTTATGTTCGCAGTTGTTTGTTCAAATAATAAATCGTATATAATTAAGGGGTTTCTGTTTCCATTAAAGAAATAAAAATAATAAAAAAAAATGGAAATTAATTTGTGTTCTACAGATAAATATTACTTTAAGACTTCAATGTATGAACTAATGTATGCGTAACTTTAGCATTTATGTTAGTGTTTCTATGTGCATATGATATGAGTCGGTTCATTGACTAATCGTGAACTTTTATTGAAACATTGTGACAGCGAAAAGTTATTAAGGCATTATTAAGTATTTATTTGTCATTTTAACCATGTTCTAATTTCCAGGCTATATTTATTTTTCCAGCTGTCTGTTTTAAATCTCCTAGTCATTACTCTCAGTAGGTTTGTGCAGGTTTTTCACACCCCCTTCTTTGTGGGCGTTTTCATGCTGTGGATATTTTTTCCTAAGCTTCACTTAGGTTTTTAAATCCACAATTGAATCTTGCCAATTTTGTCGACTTAAGTTAACTTTTATCATTGATTTATTAACTTTTTTTAATATTAACGATGGGTTAAATGGAATAGGGGACTCCAAAGTCTCTATTACGCCCAAAATAAAGATGTTATTTATTTATTTATACTTTAAAATGATTCCAAACTCTTGGATAAGACAGCTTTTGCATCATGCAGCTGCAGATTTTAGTAGTAGCGTAATACTTTATAATACATGAAACCGTAATTTTCTTCTCATAAACGAACTCTACAAGCCTTCTGCGCAGAAGCTAAAATTGCTGAATTTTTTCCCTACTGCGTCAATTACGCCCTTTTTCTACATAGAATGTGTAAGCAGCCTCGCCCCGACTCTTCTACGTGGTTCTTAAACCATCTAACACTCAGTTATGCTGGAATGGGCAGATTTTTGTCGTTACAAAACTTCAGCATTTATAAATTGTTTAGGTTTGAATGAAGAATGGCTTCATTGCTGTAAAAATTCGTCACAAAAACTCAAAGGTACCCAGTTGTTAGGCAGAAAAGTCCCCTGCTTTACCGTGTAGGAATCGAAAACGGAAAATAGGTAATCATCTTTCGGAATGAAACTCCAAATATAGACTAATTCTTTCCCAGGGCATCCTTCCCGGCAAAGCTTCCTATATGGTAACTGCGTTATCTGAAATGCTTGCGAGTTTTCTTTTTCTGCGAGACTGCTAACCATCTGCGAACTGACCATCCAGATGTCAATTTCCGACATAGCGACGCTAGTGAACTCATTTCCCGCTTTTGAGAACGTTATATCGTGTTCTATTCCTTCTTTCCGAGCTAGAAAACATCACCCCGAAAAGCGCTCATATAGACGTCGAATTTCGAGGAGTGCCTCTCCCCATCCAATGATCTTCCCCATCAACTGGAACAGCGAATCTCTCTGTCCCCTTCCGGATAGAAAATAGACAGCGCATGGAGCTAATTACTGACGGAACACTTGAATGCGGCGAAATCATCCCACTCCAGATATTCCGGGAGCGCAAAAGGAAGGCATTACCTTTCAAAGGTTTGTGCGTGTTTTTACCAGAAATGTCTACCTCGGTCCATTTGACCATTCCGACCTCATGAGAACAGTTTTAGGTCGTAACATCGCTTGATTGCTTTTACTTGCATCTATTGGTCACCTCTCTCTTCACGTTCCCGTTAAAACTATCCCATTTGACGGTCACTCGGCGAAGGACTCGCTTCTCTCCTAATTAACTACCGGTGTCCACACGGGCTACCTTTGCCTAATCTAGGTTCATCTTGACGGTGACTGACGGAGGAGCGGAAAGTGGTCAGGATTCCACTTCCTCCACAACTGCAATTCCCATCGAACGGAACTTTGAATCTCCCCTCTGCTTTCAAACGGGGAAATCGACAGTGCAGGTTCGTAATTACCCCGAGATAGAGAGTGCAAATGCGGATGGGCTTTCTACCCTTTCTACCTCTCGCAGTAGGGAGAGTGAGATGTGATGTTCCGAACCCTGCGACCCCTCCCGCCCCTAGGAACGAGAGTCACCTGCAGCAACTGAATGCCCACTAACTACCATTATATTGACGGATACGCAATAAAAAGACCGAGAAGGTCTTTGAAAATTACCTCACCTCTTCCTCCGTGACGGATGTTTTTCAGAGTAATTAGAACATCTTTATGACAATGACAGACCATTAGTTATATTGACGGCGATGTCTCCTACTGTTGTTCAGTTTCCTGAGTGTAACGGATATTGCTTTTTCATTTGCAGGATTCCCGATTATGCACCCTTAGATTATCCATAGTTTTTGGAAGATTTCTGAGAACCACAGGATCATCCTCTTTCGACCAGAAAAATTCTCATGATCTCTTCAGAAAAAAATGGTAAGTCTTCCATTTCATTTGATTTTCGGCTATCATTGATATTCGCTTACAATATGATTCAACAGAAAGGCCATACTTTTACGAGTCTACTATGTGAAAGAGTGGTATAGACCACCGATTTTTATGTCGGTAAAGTGTAAAAATCACTCCAAAAACCATCAAAGGAGACATTTTTGTTAATTTTGCTCTCCATGAGAACATCTTTGAGCTTGACAAGATTAAATTGCCAAAGTCTTTTTTGTGCAATATTTAACGAAACTGCGAGCTTTACCTTGCCGATTGTAGGATGAATTGAGTTCAGTATAAATTCGTCTCCGTAATAAATTCTGAAGATATTTTTTCCGAAATAGCAAGACACGTGACCGTTTAACATATCAACGGCAACATAAGTTAATCCGCGTTAGAATAATGGCTATTATTCGTTCATTGTTAGTTGAAGGAATCACAACCAGTGAGTTAACTCATACTCGAAAGAATTTTTTTAAGCTAGTTTCTAACAGAATTCCTCTAACTCGAGAACTGGAACCTTACTCTTATTTACACTTAACTATGCTTTCTCTAAATACTAAATTTACGTTGATTAGTAATTTTCCATTTACATATTGAGTTGTGAGAAACCTTTAGTGATCTAATCGTTTTTCATCACGTTAAAAGAAACGCAATTACCTCTCAGCTGTAGTTTATGCTCAATAATTAAATGCTCTTCTATAGTTCCACTATGCAAGGTTTGTAAACGATGGGTAATGAGATCAACTACTCAAATTTTCGTCGTTGATTTACTATAATTCGCACTGGAATGGAAATGTATTTTCCGGTGACTGATTTCCAATCCTTCATTGCCGATTCGTAGAAATCCGCTTTAGCTGCCTCTGATGCTTGAATACCTCAGACATTAATTTGATATTTGTTTTGGAATCCAGCTAAATTTCTCAAGTAATTTCAATTTATATCCACGGAAGACTTATGATCGAGATAATTGTTTCTGGTTTTGATTTTCTCGTCCTCGCGGACGAATTCGCGAACTCATGTCATTTAAAATTTTACAGTTTTCAGTATTTAACTTTAATAAAATATGACCTTATTGACGTGAATTGTTACCATACGCAGCTAAAGAAATTGCGTTGAATATTTCACCAGAAAAATCATTCTCGCCGATTCCAAGCAATAAAAGTTGCTTGGATTCAATCGTAAAAAATATATGTGTGGTTTTTCAAATAATCGCTTTCACCTACGAACATTCTCACTCATTTTTATCCTCGGACATAAGAAAACATGTAGATTAGATGTAAAAAAACTTTCAAAAATACCATCCGAAATTGGTTAGGTTGAAATTTAAATGCTGCCATTCACCTCGTAAAGCAATGAAATTTATTTACGCAAATATAATTTCCTCATAATCTTTTTCCAGTTGGCTATGGTTTTCAAATTTAAGGAGTAAAAATGTTTCAAAATATTTGTTGATTGATCAAATGGCCAGATATTTACAAGCTACAACACTTCTATTTATCTGGTACATTTCCCTCAGTTTAATTTTAATAATAATTGCATTCTTTTTATGATGTAGATAAAATTTAAGTCAAATTGGAATATAGTATGTTAGGTTTTGGTTTTCAGCCACAATAATTCAACATTTCCAAAGGAAAGTTAAATTAACAATTTTGGAGTGTTGACATTATGATTTCATGTTTTCTAACTTAATGTACCGATGAGTGGTTTTGTTCTGCATTTTGAGTTTGAAGTATTGTTTTAACACTATTATTGGATTAGATAGTTATGTTGTGACAAGTTGCGACTGCCAGTATGTCAAAGAACTGCCGATTAACAAAATAAGATAAAAACCAAAAAGTTTTAAAAGATCGAGATTCCGATGTGTACGAAGAGCTGAAAATATAGAGGAACCATATTATCGCTCATAAAATTCGCCTGAGAAAACGTCCCAGATTTTTCGCGAATACGCAAAAGTATACCAAAATACTCAGAGTACATATAGAACAAAATGAAAGGTTTTAACGTCCGAGTTTTATTTGAGACCGAAGCGGGAGCGAAATTGCCACTGCTTCGCACGTGTAGGCTTCGCTAATTTAAAAAAATCGTTCATCTATTTTCGCTCGATGCTCTTCATTTATTACCGAGGGTGACTCCCTATCGAGCAGCTGGACGCCACAAAATTGGCATTCCGAGCACAAAAATGACCAAATTTAGCAGGAAATTCGCGCTCTAGCTCTATTATACTAAGAAAAATATCGCTTTCAGCCGGGGATCCTATTCACAGATGTCGAACGCGTTCCGCTCCACACCCACCCAACAGAATTCTCCTTATTCAGGAGTGGAGCATCAAGGCTTTTCATCGGCAAACCGGTACCATCGACGTCCTTTTTTGCGAGGGGACCGAAAAAAATCCCGGTAAAAGGGTTCCATTCATGCGAATTCAATCGATACGACGATATTGTGAAAATCCACGACCAACCACAGTAGGAAAGATATAAAAAGCAAGGATCGCGTTGCAATGAAGAGCCGTGGCGTCAGAGCACATTCGGGTTATCGCGAAAGATGGCAGTCTTTTTGGTACGCCTTCGGTTGGAGCGTTATATTCTAAAAACCGTTCGAGTCACTTTTTTAAATGAGAAGTCTGACTTCTGCAGTCCACACAAAGGCCGGAGCGGAAAGAGAGTTTCCAGGAATGCTCAAAGGATTCTGGACCTGTGATGGAAGGATAGAAACAGAATGGAAGTGAAAATATTGCAGCCAGCAGGGAGGAATACGTTCCAATAAGATCACATACACCGTCGGTGCGTAATGAAATTTCTCTGCATCCGAAAATGCAATAGAGATCCGGTTGAGATTCCTCTCTAACGGATTCGTTCATGAACAAAAACACCTCAGGTATTCCCTCTAAAGCTTTTAAAAGAATATACTTAATCGTTTCAATATTATTGTTCAAAAAGGACTCCGTTGGGGAAATACTTTTTGTGTGAAGCTATAAAATGACCTAGAAATATCCCCGAGAATTTTACAACTGGATTTATTTCTGGAATTGGCTACAGCCCAAGCTACTCAGTAGCTCAAAATTTACTATTTTCACACTCAAAAGTATTAAAAAATTTTAAGTAAATAAGTTACTCAAACACTTATAATTGTTTTACGCCAATATTTATATTCCAATTTGATATGTATTCTTATGCACTGTATGTATTCCTGTATTTATTACCTCTGTGTTTTCGCGATTTTTTTTCGCCCCCATCTTGTGTGGGTGTTTTCCCGCATCGTGTGCTATACTTCATAAGCCTTCAGTTGAGGAGTTTTTCTCTACAACCCAAATATTTTTGTTTTTTATGCATCTATCGTAACGGTCTTGTTCCTTCCCATCCAGGAAGTCTGGAAGTTCAGGAAGCTACGTCCAGGGTGAATTGACCACCTCTTCTTACAATTTGCAGCATTTTCATTTTTTTCGATTTCCAGTTGCGGAAATAAACTTACAGCGATACAATAAGTCTTCTCCGATGTTGACTTGGCTTTTCTCTCTCAGTCCGGCGTTTCCGATGCGTCCACCTCGGATTTCCGACTTCGAGTTCCCCTCCGTTTTTACCTTTTCTTTCTTCTTCCTCTTCCAGAGCCCCCTCACCTCCTTTGGTACCCTGGGAAAATTCCCCACGTAGTTCTATGCGACACCGCAACATGTAACAACTGTTATACTACATCTAGTTGTATCTATTAGTCTTAATTTATCAATTTGTCTGCCTATTAATTTGTATCTACTGTTTGTACGAATTATCTTGTACATATATTTGCCGGATTGTTTAGATTTAATTTTCTTGACTTAAGGTAGTTTTAGTCAATAGTAGTATGATATTATTATCATATAATAATTCCAGAGGTTAGGTGGAAGAGAGGCCATTTTGTCCTAACCTCGCCGTAAGAGTAAAGTGATAATAATCTTTTACTCAAAAATCACCCCAACTACTCTTATATTGCGACTTCAAAGAGAAGCTCTTTTGAATGTCATAAGTCCACATTATTCTTGAGGGTGCTTTCCTTCTGTGAAGGAAGAATTTTTCCAAGTTCTAACTTAGATTTTTAAACCCACCTAGTAGTTACTTCTATGCTCTTTTTTAAGCTCTCTCTTTTAAACTCTATATGACGAAGGGTTAGATGTAAGAAGAGACTTGATACTCTCAATCTCGCCCTAATAAAGTCGCTATATTATTATTATTCTTGAACTTAGTAAAATAAGGCATTTCGAAGCCGATTTTAAGGTTGCGTTGGTTACATTAGTCATTCTTTTCCATCTCATTTCCCATAATAGCCCTACAATACCACCTGCGACAGTGAATTATTTTTAATAATTTTTACTCATTAGCTGAAGAGTTATAAACGTTATACCAAAAGGTTATTCAAAAAAGTTAAGTAATCGAGTTATTCAAAAGTTCTTAATTGTTACCCACCAATCGTCATGTACTAATTCAATATACTCAAGTATTTTAATTGTCCTTTCGTATGAATGATAGATTTGACCCCACCGAACGATGGATTAATTAGTATTGCTATAAATATTTGAAAACGTAAAGCCATCGTAGGGAAGGAGAAAAATTGTTTTCATCTTTTTATCGGAAAATAATAATCTCGCTCCTCCTCTCTGACAGTTCGAGGGCGCTTCGAATGTCTTCCGACTCGGAAACAAACCGCCCTTATGCACTCGGCCACCGTTTCTCGCTAAACCTGGATATCCTAAAGTAATACATCTGGTTGAAATTAATGGGCTTGGCTACGGAAGGGAAAGTCAAGCGTGACCGTCAATTGAACCTGGACCCCATGTTATCAGACAGATGCTTCACGATTGACTTAATATGGAATCGCCATCCCTTTTCCGTTTTGAAGGCTTTCGTCTCGGATGTGAAACACTAACCTCCTATCAATCTCAGGATTTGAGCGCTTGTTTCATTAATGTCATCATTTAATCGTAATATTTTTTTAATGCAAGTTTAACATACTCCAAAAATTTCACTGTTTTCCTTTCATATACATCCCTCTCATGTAGAATAGACAACTCCACAGCCTGGAATAAGTTTGAGCACGATTTAAATGGATGAAGAAATTCAAATTAATAATAAGTACGTCATTGAATACTTAAAACTTGTTCATTTGAAGTATTTTTACAAACGATACTGAATTTATGTGATACCGGCCGCGGTGGTGGAGTGGTTAGCGTGCTGGCGTTCGAGCCACAAAGTTCCGAGTTCAAGTCCCGGCTGGTAAGAATCTTCTGACTAGGGAATGCTTGTATGTGTTCCTCAATAATATTTATTCAAATGGGTGTAATTAGGATTATCTTCCTGTTTCCATCGATGAAATTGTTATTATCATTATTACAATCTGTAAAGCTTCTTATTATTGTTATCTTACTTACCGCTATACAACAAGTATATATCGATATATCTAAGTATATATATTGCTTAAGTGTACCACAAGTACAAATGGTTCCATGCTTTCGCGAGAACTAAGTATCTAATATTCTTTCAAAGACTGAGCAATTAATTTTCGTAAACGTTTAATGTCGACGCCCAATACATGATTTTTGATACATGTTAAGCATTTTCTTCCATTTATTAGTGAGTGTCCTGATTGACTTTAAAAACGGAAAAATTCTAAAACGTTAATCACCTTCATCTACATTCACCTTCTTTCTCCTTTTTCTGGTGGAATAGCTCAATGGATAGAGCTAACCTAATTTTCTTTTAACTAACTACCCTGAAATTGAACCCTGAATCTGAATTCATTGTATTACTTACGTTATTTTATTAGTGTGATTTTTTGTTAATATGTAATTTTGTATTTTATTTTTCTTCATTTTAAAGCTAAATTGACGTAACCAATGACGATATTGTAAATATCTATGTACAGTGATTTCCATGGCTTTTGTTATTTTTGGTAATCTGTAGCTTTTATTATGTATTCCTTTTTATAGCTTAATTTCATTTTATTACTTTTATTGCTAAATTGACGTAACCAATGGTGATACTGTAAATATCTATGTATTGTGCTTTTCCCATTTCTTTTATTATCTTTGCAATGTTCCTTTTCTTGTATTTCTAATCGATCTCCTGTCCTCATCTTTTTTCTCCCCCTTCCTCTTTTTTTTCTCTTTCTTTCATATAAATGTACATTTATTATGCTTTTTTTTTATTCTTTTCAGTAAGGTTGCAGCCACTTTTCATTTTCTAATTTCCCCGTCTTCTTTAAAATTTTAGATGCCACTGTCTGTAGGTTTCGCAGGTTTTTCACGCCCCCCTTCCTGTGGGCGTTTTCCTGCAGGGTTCTATTTTTTCCTAAGTGCAATAACTTAGGTTTTTTTAACCCGCAAACACATCTCTTTGTTAGTTTTCTTTTATTTAACCCCATAAACTATTTCTTTTCATCTTTTATGACATAGGGTTAGATGTAAGAAGAGACTTACTAGTCTCAATCTCGCCCTGAAATAAAGTCGTTTTATTATTATTATTATTATAACCCGGGTCCGAGTCCCGGTTCCGTCAGACTATTTTCATGTCCGTTTCTCCTTGGGAATTTTCCTAGGTGCACGCCTTATCGTGCCGAGTACGTAAAACCCTTTCCTTGTATTAACGGGTGTCCTGATTGACTCTAAAAACGGAAAAAATTCTAAAACGTTAATAACCTTCATCTACATTCACCTTCTTTCTCCTTTTTAATGTTAGGCCAAAACAAAATGGTTACCCACTGAATGAAACTAAGAAGGAACGAATCGATTGAAAACTTTGGTACATACATTAAATTTTCGTGCTCACAGTGAATGTGAATAAAATGCGTGTGCGTAAAAAATGCGTATGAAACAGGGAGGCGTGAATGACATATTCAATAAGTTGGTCGCGGGATTCGCGGGAACGCGAGCCTCATTTCCTTAGTGTACGAAATTAGGATTTAATTTCGAGCAAAGACACCGCACTCTGTAATCTAGGACACATTCCCCAACATCCTCAAGAAACGTTTTCAACCTGGAATCCATGACGGAGATCTTTTTAAATGTTGCGTTAGGTCATGAAACTAGTCCCGGCGTCGCAAAACCACTTCGGGCGCCAAAATTGCACAAGGCTTCCCACGGAAATAGAAAGTACCTCTAATCAAATGGGTGGTCATATATTGAAGAGAGGAACGTCTGCAGAGAATGCCTAATCCTTTCAGTGAGGCGAGAAGCGCGGGAAAAATTGTGTGCACAAGAGGAATAAAGCGAGCGGTATTGCAGACAAGAGGTGTGGCATCACAATCGCTCAGGCCGAAATTCTCGGCGGGAATACATCAAGCCGGGGCCTTGTTTACGCATCTTGCTAACAGAAAGGGAGGGAGAAGTTAGCCAGAGCAGGTGAGGGAAGTGAAAACAGAGGACAAAGGACGGTGAAAAGGGTCAAAAAGATCTGGAGCCGGGCCAAAATGAATGCTCAATGCGAGGGGGAAGATGAAGATGAGTAAATAAGGAGCGAAACGTTATGAGTGCGATAGAGAAGTTGCGCGGGGATTGGACGCGATACGAGAGACCTGGAGGTAGATGAAACGAGATTAGGAATAAATGAATTTCTCGGCTTGCAAACTCGGTGTAGGCATCAGAAAGCTTTGTGAGTTTATCATGACATTCGTCGCACCGCGTGTTTTCCTTCCACGTTTTATGGTGGTAAATTAGTCCCGTCTTTTACTGTCGACGTACTCTTCAACGTTGATTTTAAAAACAGACCTCGGTGGAAGTCTTATCTCTCCTTTATGTTGAATGCTGAAACCCTTTCTACCTGCTTTCACGTTTAATCTCTGTCACCCAAAAGTTAACTTTATAACTTTGATTGCAAGTAGAAGAGGGAAAATTTTCTTTCTCCGGGTATTTTTGGGAACTTAAGTTGCATTAAAAGGCGGGTTTAAACCTGATGCAGTTAGATCTTTGCTCAGACTTTTTGCTCAGAAAAATTGTTCCCAAATGTTGAACCAATTACAAATACAATGCTTTGCGTATTATCATGGCATAGTTGAATTTTCAATATTCATATCATTGGATGATAGAACCTTGGCAGTTTACTTTTGGAATTACGATGAGAATTAATATTATATTTTGCTTAAATAAGAGCCATTTGTACATTTTTATACGTGTAATCTTCCTTGACATGATTTTCAATGCAGAACTACACTTGAAAGCTAAATTTCATGATTTATTTTTTTCTGTCTTCACTTCTTGGACTTGAAACTATGAAAATAACATTATGGTCACCGTATTCAAGTTATACTCCAAGGAACAATGACTAATCTCGTTTTCTAAAATAAGGAAAAATCTTCCTACATCCAGTCAGTTACATACATACAGTCCGTTTCCAGTTTTCGAGATTCTTTGTATGGTCAGACAAAAACATTCCAGAACCATCAAATAAAATCAAAGAAATTTTCTTTGGTGAGTCCGGAGTGTTTTTTGTCTGACTAGTATGACCATCAGGTGGTCTTGTCGATTTATTATTGATAGTATGGAAGAAGGATATGCAAAAAACCTAATAAGTAAAAAACAATGCCATTTTCATGTAATTTAGAATTAAAAACGAATAGGCTATTACGATATCTGTGTTTTAAGACTCAATACCTAAGAAAAACTTCTCCAAGGCTGTGCCGTAGTATTTCGAAAGAAAGTTTTTGTTGAGCATTTGGGCCCTGATGGAATTATTCTAAAACTAAATACATACATACACGAGATCGTTGTTTTATGAATTATAATTTTTGGAAAGGGTTATACAAACAACCATTTCTAGCCCCGGTTTCTATTTAAGCGTTTTCTTGTTGAATGGATGTCAATTCGAACCGTAGCCACAATTGAAATTGCAAAGTGTGCCGTGAAATTTGTACTACAAGGAACGGATGGAAAGGGATAATTCTGTCATAATTCTCACCTGGCTTTATTTGCAACAATAAGTTAATCCCTTCAGTATAATCCCCTCCACGACTGTAATCGTCTTCCATGTTTGTGGACGGTTTTGCAGACAGATTTTCCATGTCCATGTCATACAAAGACCGCCTTATGACGCGGATGATGGGTGATGTTGCATTGTACTGCTTCACGCGGAGTGGCTACTTAATTTTGGCGGAAAGGCCATGTAATCACACCGGCTCATATCGGGGTGAGTACGGCGGCTGTTACAGTATCTCCCATCGCCGGCTTTGCAGATGCGTCAGTGCGTGGGCAGTGACACCGTGCGTAGCTAGGTCGCCCTATCGTATTGTTAGCAGACAATGTCTTTCCTACTTCACAGCCCTGTAGTTTTTGAAATCCATTCTTACTCAGCATGTTGCTTGTCTGGCATCCCCGAAATAGAATGGCTTTGTAATGTACGGTGGTGGCGTGTTAGCGCCCTTCCCATTACTACCCATTCAACCTCTTTATCTTGATCTGACAATGCTTTATTCGAACTGTAAAGTAATTAGTACAAGTACGCACGCCGTGGAGGAAAAATTTTGCTAATATCTATCGCGGTCTGTTCAGTTTTGGTTTGCATAACTCTTCCGGATTATTTTTAAAAATATGGCCTAAAGATGAGAGGGGACTTAGAGAGGTTACAAACACTCCAAGGGCCGTTTTGCCGGCGTCTCACGCTTACCGTCTGAGACCAAAACTGGAAACAAGGAAAAGGAAACGGATTAACGGTCTTCCAGTAATCATCTAATGCGAAATTTAATAGCAATACTATCATCTTCAGAGGGAGAAGGTCAGAGCCGCACCCAGCCTATCTGCCTCCCGGGTGCAAACATAGTTTTGCCACCTCTTAAAATTAAATACCAAAACCATACATTTCTTGGTTTGCAAGTAAAAATTATTTTGGAAGACTTTGAAAACACATTATTTTATTTAGATTTAGATTTATACCCCGCAAGCCGCCAGTGGCGCATGGCAGGGGGTGTAGCAACACCAAAGACCTAACCTAATCCATAGTGTTTGCATCTCTAATGCTCTGTGGAAAGAACGATCAGAAGTAACAATCTGTTTTAGCGATTACTTCCTTGTAACGCTTGGTAGTCGCCTCTCGGAGATCGCGCTCGCTGTTTACCGGAATAACTATGTCTTCCACTTCATCCACTTAACACTAAATGCTTAGGAGTGCCACATTTATGATTTCGTTCCCCAGCCTACATTGGTCATAAAGCATGAGTGATAATTAATTATGCATATTCCGTATGCTGATATAGCATATTGCAATCATGAATTAATAGTTCACATTACTTTCGAGTATCATTATCATTGCAATGCGCATAACTTAAAATTATATGACTTGTAGGAAATCTATTTTTCGCAACTAAAAATGAACTTTTATAATAAAAATGGTATTGCAGAATAATTAATGAGGTAATAAGGGAATGAAGGCAAATACAGCATAACATTAAACTTAAAAATGCACATTTCGAGATGTAAACAGCGAATTCTTCTACAATATTGTCGAAAGAAAGGTCATCACAAATTTAATTCTCTATGCTTAGGAGTGCCACATTGTTTAGCCTGTCTTGGCTCGTCGATGAAAGCAAATGTTTCTTAAACAATTTGAGTTCCGTGAATGGTCGCTTCCCAGCAGAAACAGTCACCCTAAGTCTCAATTAAACTTACAATACTATTTGCAAATTAGGAAAGTCCCTGATTAAATCCGATTAAAGACATATTCCAAAACCTGAAGAGGATTTATCCTTTCCAATTCAATTTCCCAAAAGAGAAAATCTTTTATCGATTCCAATTCTTCGATTAAACGCACTGCACAAATATTCTTTTCTCCTCTTGAGTTAGCCATAATTCTTTCTACTAAATGTTTGCCAATCTTTTATTACGCATCATAATTTTTCCTAGATAAGTCGTGTTTATCACAGAGAAAGTAATAAATAATGTTGTTAATAATATTGGTTGGTTACGCTTTCGTTGCCGCCCTTTAGATGCCGCCGCCCGGGTGCGATGTACCCCTTGCACCCATAGCACGGCGTGGCTCTGAAGATATTCATCTTCAGAGGGTAGGCGCGAACCACCGACGCGTCGGTGGTTCGCGACGACGTCGGTGGTCGTCGCGACGAAACGACTCTTAGAGTGTTTCAAACCTCTGATTCATTAACCTAGTTACTGCATGTTTAACACCTTTCATTCCAAATTATTTATTTATTTACGAAATTTGGCCGGGGTTAGATACAATTCTGGTGGCAGCTTAATCAAATAACACTTATTTCAAATATAAAAAATGCACAATAGATAATCCCTAATACATACCCTTTATATTACATTGAATCTAAACTTAAATGACATATTAACACGATCTACAGTTCTATATCTCAATAAAATTAATATATTTTTCTTAACTCTTTATTCTTAGGTAAGGGTATGAAGACCTCTTCAGGAAAACTGTTCCACTATTTAACCCCTCTATTTATGAAAAAACACTTAGCTAAATCTGTTCTTTGTTTTCTAAGCTTTAACTTCTGTTTATGATCCCCTCGAGCAATACAAATCGGTTCTTCTAATCTGCTTCTCAACTCATTCCAAGCCTCGCCCAACCAAGAGTTTATAACATTTTCGTTACGCTATCTTATTTCCTACAGTCATCAATGTCAAGAAAGGGAAACTAAGTAACTGAAAAGAACTATAACCGGCCTTCTTCCAATTGGTGCATTCTCTGGAGAAAACGCAGCAAGAGAACAGATTCCGAATGAACGCTGAAGTGAGCATCCATTAGATCCCTCTTACTGTGGGATGCTAATGCGCGGTCAGTCTTCAATTGAAAAAGAAGATTAACTCGATGAGCAAACTACTTCTTTTCCGTTTATTGGAATCGTCCTAAATCGGATTTAGAGGAGGCGGCTTTTGCTGAAACGGTAGGTCGCAAATTCTTCTTTCAGTTAAGCGTTATAATGCTCGCGGGAGTTTGCTTTTCGAGGAAATGGCATAATTCCAAACCTATCACTGCGCGACTTTTGTGAAGAGTAACCAACTCGATCGTGGAAATGCGTATCCGATTGCATAGCTGCTGCTTTCGCCAATCTTTGCGCATTTAATTAATGAAATGGGTATTAAGCTGGATTACTATTTAGGTTTTGCTGATTGGGGGCAAAGGAATGGGTTTCTGTATGCGTCACTCGGGTAAGTTTGACTTGGTTGGAGCGCTATTGCACCGAGGGAAATTGGATTAAAATCTGGCAGCGTGGGAAGTGAGTGGAAGGTTTAAAGCAGATGGGTGAGAAAGGGCCGAAAAGCAAAGTATATTGTTTCGTGATTGGAACGTTATCCGAATACTATTTACAGAGAATTGGCAATAATTTGAATTAAACGATTATTTCGTGTAAAACTCTGCATCAATAACTGCAGTCTATTAAATCTCTACAAAATGGCTAAATTTTTACGATACACAAATTTTTAACGGAGCTATTCACTATTTTATACCGTAACGAGCAGAGATTAGTTAATTCTGACAAACTGGGAAAGGTCTCATGCAAGAAGTATGTTTTGTGATCGAATGATTCAAGGGATACCTGGTGAAATTTACCCATGTTTAATTCAAAGAAAAGAATTGGCTCCGTCCATTGAAAACTTTTAAAAACTTTTCTCATAAGAAGAAAGTTCTTTTGTCAGCGGAGTCAGTTTTTGTTTTTCTTGGGAATAAGTAACTTTTGATTTTATAAAATTTTTCTTTGGCTCAAAATATTGTATTATTAATAAAAACGTCTAATGCTAAAAAATACGAGCAAATGATCAAAATGTGTAAATCGTTCTAAGAACTGGAACACAGAAAATATTTTCTCTAAATCTTTGCAAAACGACAACTTTAGATGAATAAAATACAACTTAAATTTGGTTAAAATTCTGAGGCCATCAATCCCGTACGTATCGTGTGAATGATTTCAATTTCGAATGATCGAAATTACGAAATGCAATTTCGTAATTTTCGTAATCCAAATTTCATTATTTTTTAACGTAAATGGCATTTTTCATACATTCAAAAAGAATGTGCAGATTTTGGAGCCCCACATATCAGATCTCTTCCATCAGGAAGTAATGAGTCAGGGCCTATGGATAGCCGTGTGGGTAACGCGTTCGAATTCGGCGAAAGAGATTTTGGGTTCGATTCCCGGATGGGGCTCAAGTGCGGAATGACATGCTGTCGAAGCAATTTTAGAATGAATACTACTGCGACACCTAGCGGCATGGAGAACTATCTTCTAATATCGATACATTTATTTGATGTGTAATGTGATGATTGCGCCCATACTTAGGTTTTTAATCCCTTAGAGTAGTCTTCTTCTGTGTATTTATTTCAAGCTATTTCAAACATTTCGAAAGAGAAAGGCTTGAATTTCTGTTTCATGTTTAGGTAGAGCAAACCTGACTGCTACCTGAGCGTCTGAGCATTTTCAAATGAAAACTTAAATTGGTCGTAAGGGAGCCAAAGATCTCGCTCTCTGCGTTTTTCCCCCTGTATCTCCCGACAACGCGCCCTGTGATATTTTTCGATTTCTTTTCCTCGGTGTTTTTTCAGGGATGAAGTTTACGTCCTACCATTGCCCACTGCACTTGCTTCTCTGAATATCGCATTACGACGGCAAACGACTGCGTGGACCGTAGTATATTTCAGCGCTTGTGTTTATGATGTTGTTGGTACGAAAGTTAGTTGCGTTGAACGTTTATAAGACAGGCAATAAAACTTTATTACGTACGCCTAATTTTAGTTAGGTTTAATTTTAAAAATATTTTTTCCTATGAACCTCCGGGTAGCCATGAGGGTAGAGCCTCCGAATTCGATGAAAGCGGCTCCGGGTTCGATATCCAGTTGAGGCTCACTTGAGAAATGCTCACTGTAAAATAACTTTAGATATTACTGCCATACTATTTTTTCCGTAGTGAGTACAGCATTTTGAAATCGCGATATTCTTTTCGAATAATCCTGGTTATACATACATTGAGAAACAATATCGAATTTATGTATGCGTTTGAGAAACCATTTTAGTTGTAAGTATAAGCATTCATAAAATAAATATTTAGTGGGATTATGTAAAATTCATTTAATGACAAGACAAAGAGATATTGTATGACGTACTGCCTTTGGGAGGTTTTGGGGGGTTTTCCTCCCGACTAGGGTGAATATCAGGCCGTAACTTATTTTTCATCTCCCCCCCAACAATGACTACCACCTGGCCTGGTGCCTATGAGTAGTCTGAATGAATAACAAATAAATAAATAGGATGAAGGGTCGTTTTCAGTGATCCATCAATAATTCTATTGTTTTTCGTCATAGAGCGTGTTCTTAGTAATTAGAAGCATTTTCATAACAAAAATCAACGGGCAAACTTCTTGTCATTTACAGAGGAAGGGAAATACATCACGTGAAGTTTATTTGCTCATGTAATTAAATCCTTAATTAATAATCATAATCCTTAAAAGGAAGGCCATAATCCTTAGAAGCTCCCTTTGGAGGAAGAGTTTTTCAGTACGAAAAGGCTCTTGTACTTGTTTACAAAGATATCCGCATCTGCCCAGTCGATACGATTAAAAACATTCGAGAGGTTGGATGTTAGAATGGAAGCAAAAAATATTTAAAATAGGGGCACTTTAGATAAAAGAAAATAGAGAATACAGATGTAAAATTGGGACTAAGAAACCGAAGAACAAACCGACGAGAAAGATAGATATTCTCGCTCATCGATTCTCGGAAATGCATTGTTAGTGAAATAAAATTAAAAGGAAAATGTCTGCGCTGCTTTTCAGAGGATTGGCAATTCATTGCGTGATACGAATTCAAGTACTCAAAGAGTCAAAGATGCTTGGAAATAATTACTTGTATGAGGTACTTGTAAAGGAAACTAAAGAAAAAAGATTTGCAGGAAAGGGTTAATTTAAATCCAATGTGTCCCAGCTCAACTTTGAGTAATGGAAGGATACTAAAGTAGTTAAAACGCGTAGTACTTTTCATAGAATATAAAATATTTCACGCGACTGTTTTCGTCTACAAGTAGTCATCTTCATGTCTTCTAGACATCTTCATTCCTGAAGACGTCTACTTGTAGACGAAACTAGTCGCGGGAAATATGATATATTCTAATGAAAGTACTGCTTTTCTTTGTGTTAGTTATTGAATCATGTGAGAACTAATTCATTCGCTATTTCGTACTTATAATTTCAATTAAATCTCGAAATAAATAAAAGATTATTCTATCCACAATTTAATTAGTTAATTACTACATAAAATAAAATAAGGTAAAATAAGTTAATGTTCAACTAATTGATAATTGCTTCACTTTAAATAGGATAATCAAATTATGTAGCTCGCTTTAAATAAAATAGAATTTGTACATTAAATCTGAACTTCCTTTATTATGTTGAAAGACCTTTATATTAAGAACACGCGTTTGTGCCCAAATATTTGGAACATTCCGCACAATGTGGGATACACGAGAGAAGAGAGAGCAGAAAAGATTCGCATAAATAAGCTTTAAAGAGACGGTCACGGACCGACTTCTGGCACGGAATGACTTTTCTGGCATACAGCTGTTAAGGATGGCGTGAAAATTAAGGGAAACTAATTGTCCTCGAGGAAGGCTTGAGACACATTCAACTGTTTCACTAAAAGGCGAAGAGTTGCATCCGAAGAGTAGGTCGTCGGTGGATGAGACCAAAATGTGTGAATATACTCCACACATTTGGGTCTCATTTGCAAAATTGTGTTAAGGAGATTATGAGACGGGAATGGGTTGAAATGTTCTTTTGCTCAGGCATTTTCTCTCTCACGAGAATATTTCTTACCGAAAATACAGACGTGTGTGTCACTCATACGAAGTGTTTACCTTATTCTGACTTTGCTTTCTGTTTTTTCGTTGCCATCGTTATTGATGGTGTGTCATTTCTGAGTTTTTGATGAAGTAAAAGACTGAGTTTTTTCGAGGAGATTCAATTGAGAAACTTCGATAAACTTTCACGTTTGATACGAGTCCTGCGTATTTTCTTTTATAAAGGTAAAATGCCTCAATCATTAGAAAGGTAAACTATACCTGAGGTACAGCTAAGCGTTGCGAAGGTAGTCATGCAGAATACTAAATTTCCCCAACGTTTATAAATTAAATGATTGCTGATGGATATTAAATTTCTCCCATCTCTCTGCTATTATTATTTCATCCATTGGAAGATCGAAACGCATACTAATGATTTCTGCGGTTATAATTTTCTAATTATTTGCTATGAAATGCGATCTCATGAAGTTGTACGATTAATGATCAAAGTTTCCCATTTCCAGTCAGGTGAGGCGATTGTATGGGATTTATAGTGAGATACATTTTGTTGGAACCGTCATAATCAATGCCAAAAATTATTTAAGGATCAAAAAGCACCAATATTCATTCCTGTGATGCCAAATATAAAGCTACCGCAGCGATATTTCTATGTTTTAATAGTTACTGACTAATTATTAGCAGAAAATGTCTTGGGATAAAATCTTTCACCCTCAAATCCTCTATCAAAGATTTCAAAATACACCGCTCGTAACCCGAACGATACTCGAATGATTATATACAAGCGTCCGTACGAACCATTGAAATATTTCTCCTTCAGCTGCCAGCCAATTAACCGAGAAATTTGCGAACGAAATTTTCGGTGTTTTGCTAAAACTATGGCGAAAGTTATAATGAGCTCTAATTTATAACGGATAGACTAAGCAAAAGTTGTTGCGGATGTTTTTACAACGCCCGCGATGACAATGAAGAAGGTGAAGGCAGAAGCCATAGGAATCGTTCGAAAAAAATCGGGAGCGGTGTCAGATGAAACAAAAAGGGAGCTGCCACAACTTCGAGCGCTTACGAAACTTTCACCAATGAATAATTTTCTCGACGCTCGTCTGATCTTTTCGCGATGGCGCACTCCCGGCGAAAGCAAAACCCGGGCCGTGCTGCTATTAATTGTCGAAGGGAACTGTTGGCGGTCGAAGTATTCAAACAAGTTCCGAGGATTCTCAAGAATTTCTCTTTCTCTTCGGTTATGCGATACAATTCGTTCAATTTGGAATTTCTGAGTGCTTCTCTCGCAGCTTCTCTCCGTGAATAGATTCGGATTCTTCGGGTTGAGGACTACCTGATGCCGCATAGAATCCACTGCTTCGGCCGTGAGTTCATGGAAGGAATCCATGAAGAAACAAGAAAAAGTCGAACTTTTACCAATCACAATAACTTGTGTAGATACAGTTTTAAATCTATAAGGAAAAGGAACACGGCTGTTGTAAGACATCAGAGTTAGATAAAAACTCCAAATAGCCGTTGTCGGCGACAACGGCTATTTGGAGCTTTTATCTAACTCTGATGTAAATACAGTTTTATTTAGATACAATTTTATTGGTAAAAGTTCGACTTTTTCCTGTTTGTTAATGCCGCATAATTTTTAGTGCGTCTATGCTGATGCTTCTGTAGTTAAACATGTGTTGGAGATACTTAATTGAACTTGTCTTTCAGTTGGTGGATTACCCGAGGGTTCGGTTGTTCCCTGAGTTATGTCTCCCAGCCTTGCTCGTTTGCTCGGAAGTCTACGGTGTATTGATTTGTTACGGCGTACAATATCAAGCCACTCATGATACCGTACCATTTATTTTAAGAAATGTTAAACTTACTAAATATATTCAGAGTTCACGGTTGATGTAGCTGGTGTAATGCGTCCTCCGTGTCACATCGTTAGATGCTTCAGAATGCAGGATGGGAATATTTAGGAGATAGAAGATTTAAACTAAATTTACTTGATAAATTCAGAGAAGGTACGTTCTTGAAAGACGTAGCTGTAGCCGATAATATGCGTCCTCTTTGTTACATAAGCTCTTCTGATACTTCAAGGAGGATCAGGAAAATATATGCTAAAACGAATCAATTCAAGCATTCATCCTTCCCGCAAACGATACGCGAAAGTAATCGATTGTGGAAGAAGTGGAGCATCCACCCCCTGCCACACGCCGAAAGGCGACATGCAAGCTACTTAAATAGACATATACTCAATGATTTTCGTACATTTTTATCATCATGCTGAATATATATTCACATGCGTGGCCTAAAAATCAGGAAGTTGATACATTTTTAGAGCTTTCATATTTTAAATGACGAAAATATAGTGACTTCTCGAATGAAATGAAAGTTGGAACACGGCTGTTAATGAATTAGAGGTTTAAAAACATTCCGTATGCCGTATATTGGCTGGCAGTACGGTAAACAGGACGCTAATCCGATCTTCCTGTTTCTCTCGAATCGGATACTACAAGCCACGTGACCTATTCGTTTTCAGTTCCGGATTACCGATTTATCAGAAATCGGTAATCCGGAACTTCCCGTTTGTCTCTAAACGCGAGTTCCGCCTGTCGACATACGGCTTACGGAGTGTTTTTAGACCTCTAAGCGATTTCTTGTCCTAGAGTTTTCCCTTTGTTTACGCTTATTTCCGTCTAGTATCGGAATAATGAGGTACCAGCGAAAAATATCGATACCGCTATTCCCCCCTCCTTTCATTCTTTCTTTAAAATCCGGAGTCTTTTTCCCTCATAGAAGTCACACCCAGAGGTCACTGCGTATTTACATTTTCCGATTGGCCTCTGAGAATTCGCTATATCGTTTAAGTATCTGAAGCAAATTCTGTTTAGAGAAGGTGCACTCTTGTTTTAATTGTATGACTTTGTGGAAAATGATACAATAGAACGATGGAATACCAGTAATCTGGTTTACCTGAGATCTACATCTACATTTGCAATAATATCCTACAAGCTGCCTTTCAGCCTGTGTATGGGTGTTGACATCGAACATTACAGCTATTGCTTTAAATTATCGTTGTCGCGTATCGTTTTTCTCCTTAGGAGGAGTAAGGAGGTAAAGAATAGTAAGAAAGGAGTAAGAAATATTCGCGAAATTATTTCTTACTCCTTTTAACCACTTCACTTACGCACTCGAGATATCTCGTATTTAGGATTTTCTGCTTTTTGGCCATTTTCACTTTCAAAAAAGGCATTTCAGGTAGACTTTCCAGCGTATTGAGCTTGTCTAGGATGCTATTTTTTATCTGCGCTCCGTTAATACGTCTCTATTGTTTTACCCAACATGTGAGTATACCGTAGACAGGTTAAAATTTAAGAAAATAAAAAAATGAATTTTGAAGTGAAAAGTGAATTATTAAATGGCTATCCAAGGGGAAAATACATTCTCTCCGTTCTTACATAAAGATAAGCTCAAAAATTAACATATAAATAAGGTGCTTTTTCCAAATCTAAATTATGTAATTATTTATTAGGGAAGGAGTTACATCGATACAGTTGTAGTACGCGTGGAAAATAGTGCTGTATTCACTCGCAAAAACACAAGTCTCTCGTTAAATAACTTCCTATTAAAATCCAGCCTCCAACGCTTTACATTGACCTTAATTCATTGCCAACCAAGTGTGAAAATTATCGAGATGAGACGTTCGTATGTCTGTGACAAATTATTTAACAGGTTGTTTACGCACGAATCCTCTATGGGCATCACGAGTAGATCCCAAGCCTCTTCCCTCCATTTCTGTATCCGATACTTCAAATCATATGACCTATCTCTAAAAGTTCGCTCATCCCCATTATGACCTCTTTCTCGTTTCTAAGCGACGAAAAACACATATTTTCTCTGTGACTTCCATTTTCATGCTATTCAGCGAAGTCTTAGTTTTGAAGCTAATATATTTTCCAGGAACTGAAGAGTTTTAACGTTTCTCCTAGACAACCAAAAACTCCATCTTTCTTCTCGTAGCACACCTAGCTCGAACGTGGAACTTTAACAACATCATTACAAAAGTTTTGTGAGCTTAGTAGCATGAGATCCTCCAAACTCCACCTTTCTTACATTTAATAAAGATAAGGATGATAGAGGATGGGGACTCTTCGCTCTCAGCTTGAGCTCTGTCTTTACTAGAAGACACTAATCGAATCAAATGCTAAGCGAAGAGTAAGATAATCGTGTAATATATACACTGGCACCTCGGCCTACGAATTGCTCTAATTAGGGACATCTGTCTTACTACATTTTGACCTCTAGATACGGAGTTTATTTCGAGACACGAACCGTAAAAACCCAAAAATATAAACGAAAAGTGGGTTTATAGATGAAAACTATTTGAGATACGACCTTCGAACCGGAAATAATTAAGTTCGTCAGTCGAGGTACCACTGTACTTCATACTTAATACTGCTCGAAATCGATTCTTTATATAAATTGTAACACATAAAATTTTTGAAGGAAATTCTAACGTGTTGATTGTACTTCAAGCTTCGGCTTAAAAGTGCAATAATTGTGAGACTGAAGGGAATGAAATCCTAGCTTAATATAAAGGCTAGAATTTAGCGTTGTTGAAAATGGGGAGTTTTATTTCTACCGCATATTTGCTTAACTTTCTCTGGATTTCAATAATGACCATCGAGTATTCTAGGTAGAACAACTTCTTTCCATTTAATGGTGAATGATTAAACGTTTGGGTATCCGAATGAAGTATGCCTTTATCTGGTTAATATTTATGTAGCCATACACTCACAAAAAATAATGAAGAAAACTAACCAGAGTTGGAATTGATGAGAGTTTTTAGCTACATGAAAATAGTTTTCTATGACATATACGAGTCAAAGTATTCATTTTTGGTTTCAAAATTTCTGTCGCTCGTATTGAGTATTTCAGTTTTCCTTTTCAAATGTTCTTTAATCCTTATGAAACTACTATTGATAAGGTACAGAGTGACCTCGGTCAACGAGTATCCCAGACAAACTTTGGCTATGACCACGGGTTAAGTAATGAGCATCAAATCAAAGAAGTTAAAACGTGATGTTGCACACAGGAATTATTTCATAAAATCATCCTCGGATAGAATATCTCTCGGAAGAAACCATAGCAAGTGCAGAACCGGCTACAATTCGGACACCCAGACCCTAGAATTTCCAGAATCTTTACTTACTTGCATCACCCTCAACGCGGTTTATTCATACTCATGAAACGCAATCGTACTACCCTCCGTTCCCTCGCACAATCAAGCTCTGTTTTTTTATACACTCCCTCCGTTCGAAGCTCTCCTCCCCCTTGAATCTCTGATTCAAACATTGCCACATGCCGAATCGATACATCTACTTCCTCCTTTGAACTCCTCTGCTTTTTCTCCCCGAACTTCCTCTGCGAGACTCGTATTCAGAAAGTCATTTCAGCATCCGAAGATTCAGCTCTCAGACGTGTGCCTTCTCTTTCGACAGCAAACACAAACACTAAATTGCATCCTCGGTATCATTCGATTTTCAACCGCGATTGCGTACCTTGGCATTTGAATTCCAGTAGGCGGTAGAGATCGAAGCTTTAATGAAATTCCTGGATTTTGCTCAAAATTGTCATTGATCGCACCGGCGGGAGTTTTGCGATGGAGATACCTTCGCGAAATGCGCGGGGCAGAACTGAATGATAACACGAATCATGAATATTTCGGTATTTAATTGTTTTTGAGTCATTACTTATACGCTACGGTGTATTATTTATTCTTTGATACAAATAAGACAGAGTATAAACGATATAGACGCAGGCGTAACTTTGTGGTAGTTATTAATACAAAGAACTCCATGATAAGAAACCTTTACTAGACCACGAGACAAGAAAATAAGTTACAGGACCATAGTTTCATAGCAAAGCTACATTATCAGGTCGATGATGACGTACCATTCCTATGAAACCGTTGTCGTGTAATTTATTTTCTTGTCTCGTTATCTAGTAATCTTTTCTTATCGTATTTTTTAAGAGAGTATATTTATGTATAATGCTGGCGCGACTGGGTCTTGTTCCATTGCTAGTCCTAGGGATTAGGATGCCTGAAGATGCTAGACCACTAGCGAAACCGGTCGCATTAAATAACTTTTGGAAGAATTGCAAAGTTTTTCTTATTCTATCCTGTGATGGATTTCCACGAAGTAACGCCTAAACACGTTGATTTATTTAGGAGCCGTAATATTCATTATCTAGTACCTGCAAAATTATGTATTATGGATATTCAATAACTGTGTACTTTTATTACTACTGCTTTGAAATTGAATGATGGAGTTTCGCCGACACATTCCGTGAAAATAAGCCTGAATGGGAATTTCTACAAACATTTGAAAACCGTTTATATGGAAAGTAGTTCATGACGATGTGAAATTGAGAGCGAAAATTTTGAGGCAATTGAAGTTTCTCAGCGATTAATATTTCTTACTCATCGTAAAAGGCCAAATCTCAGATTTTATGTGATGTATTCAAAATAAATCCAAAGAATCCGGATTGAAATTGGTCTTCTTAAAGCATTAGAGTTCGAGAAGAGCTTCAAAAAGCCATTCTTTGAAAACCCAAAGAGCTTTTCTCGAAATCTTATGCCTTACCACAGTCTAGCATACCACTCTCTAGCTTTTCTAGAAATCTTACGTCTTACCACAGTCTAGCATATGAAAGAATTTTACACGTAAGCATCTATGTCAATCGGTACGTAATTCATGTGCAAACCTATTCTCCCACAAGAACGCATTCCGCTTGCAACGCAGACATTTAAATAGAAGTAATGGCTGATAATTATTTAATGGCTAAAAGCTACTTTCTCATTCTGTTCTTAGCGTATTCTCTTTCCAATAATGGTTATATCAACGGCATTTTTTATATTTCCTCTAGACTATTCAAGTCGGTCATCGGCACGGCGTTCTCACCATTCACACCCATTCGAATTGCTCACATTACCTTTAGTGATATCAGCAGGGATACGGTAGTCCCATTCAAAATGGAGGACATCTCCGTGCATGACCTTTCACGCTCATTGTAGAAACATTTATCTTTTCACTCGTATCGGCACACACGGTACCGTTCTCCGCGCGATAACGAGTCATTGCAATGGAGACAATCTTCACCTCATCCACGCGATACCAAGCGTGGAGTACCTTTACAAAGAGCGAAAAATTAAACCATTCCGTCCACACCTTCCGGCCCTTAACCAATCCATCCGCATTTACCGAACCCAATTCCTCATGTTTCCCTTTAATCTCGACTCCATGACCCCTGACTCCGCTTCGGAAAGGAAAAACCAATTCGGATACCTTTTAATTTAGCGAATGGCCATACCTTATGCGACTTCAATTATTTCCAACACTCAACCGAAACTCTTTGTTACTCATCAGGAAAAAAGAGTAGCATTTTCCTATCCCTCAATGTCCAATAATTGGAGGCCGGTTCTTTTATCACTCGTTTCTTTAGAGAGGAAAGATGCTGTCATTATTTCCTCGTCGTCTTTCCCTTGCGAAATTTTCGCAGCATCTCTCGCTCGTTTCTCGTTGTCGAAGTAAGCGTCTTTCAAATTGCCCCTAACAGGTTCTCCTCCTCTTTGCGTCGGCAATCAACCCTGTGTTTGATCCTTTCGTCATTTGTCAATAATACCGAAACACGTCTTCGAAATTTACTTGTCTCATACACTAACTTGCCATCTTCGCCTCTCCTAGCGACCTACGTTATCAGAGAAAGCTGCGAAGCTTTTGCACCCATGGTGCCTGAGCTATTTGGAGCAATTCGCTCTCGTTGACATTTTGGAAGGTTGAGCGAAACCTAAAATCACCTGATGAACGGTTTCAGCCTCGCCAGTAAACCTCTTCCTGTAATTCCACTCAACTGATCATTTTATAGAATCGACTGCTTTGGCCACACTTCGTGGTAGGACTTCACGAAGGAACGAGTAAAAAACGAACTTTTACCGACCTAACCTATAAATATACATCTTAAAATGACCGTGTGTTATTATTGATAGATGGACATTTTATTGGCGAGGTTAGGCCCATGTGGGCCTCTCTTCCACCTAACCTCGAATGTCATTGTGATATGTACAAAATATAATTATAACTAAAACAAAGAGTGCGGTATGGAAAAAATCATTGCTACTGAAGGTTGACAAAGAAAAATCCACGTTGCGAGAAAACACCCACAGAGAAGGGTGGTGAAAAAAAACCGCGAAAACATAGGAAATGCGTAAAAGGACAATGTATCAAGCAATTAATTTAGGGTAATCAAGAATGAGAACAAAAATAGAAATCGAATTATAAACTATAAAATACAGAGAATGTAAGTTTAAATGTTACAGTTACAATATGAAATTACTTACCTAATGTTAACATTGGTTCGCTGTACTAATTGTTATAACATGATCAATACTAAAAAATTAGATTATCTTATTGCTAATGGTTATTATTACAGCCAGAGGCACTCGTTGTATGAGCAATATTCATATCGGACTCTATGTTTCGAAATAATAATTAAATAGCCTTTACTTTAAGTGAAATGGTTTACTGAGAAAAAAGTGTCATAATAGAGGTGGACACATTCACACAAGACCAATGATTAACAAACAGTGTAACGCAGATATTTAGTGTGCCGCAAGAAAATTCTTAGAGTACCGTCATCCCTGAGCACTATTTGAATAAATATGCACTACAATTATGCGTTCGTAATTAAAAAAAATTGTTGTTTATCATAATTCATTGATTAAAATGTTAAAAATTAATATTTCATAATTTATTCATTATAAATTTAATTTCGATAGAAAATTATGGTTCCGGACGCTAGAAATTGTGAGTTGTTGCGAAAGATTCAAGTGGAAGACGAAAGTTGGAGAGAACCCAGTCCATTCATATATCTCAATGACCAGACACCGCAGTTACTTTTACGATTTTAATCTATACGGTTTTCGTTTGAGATAAGAGATATTTCGGCTGAAAATGTTTATCGGCTCACAAATCAAAGGTTGTGAGCCGACGTTCTTCTGATTCAATCACGCCATATAAATTTACGGCAGCTGTTTGAAGTTAAATATATCCATAGTTTCAATTACCATCGTATTAGTAGAATAATCTCCTGTGAATTAATAAGGTCTTTCATGTTCCATCAATCCTCAACTCGATCTCAGAGCTATGCAGCGTTAATAGCGTTCATAAGACAATATAAAATAAAATTTTAAAATGGTGACATATCTGAAGTGTTCGACTTGCTTGGATCGCAGAATCAGTGTTTAGAAAACCGATTCTTTCTTTTGTATCTTAAGAATTCTACCAACACGCTTCTATCTATATCTTTGGAAATTAAAAGCAATAGAATAAAAATATCCGCAAAATTTTTTAACGTTAATCCTCTATAATGGATGTGGGTGCTATATTTACTTGACACTATTTTTATAACAATAATTTTTGTTCTAGCGAAAACCATGGAGGGTGGTATAATATACAATTACGTACCTAGTCTATTTTCCTATCCAGTCCATCCACTTAGCTTTATTTAAAAACACTGCTCTAACACTCACGACACATACCAAAATATCACGCTGCTGGACTTTCAAACTTAATCAACCAAATGTTTACACAATGGTTATAAAGACAGTTGCGATGCACCGCTGATGGCAAAAAGTGTTCAAGAGTCACAAAAACTCTAAAAGCCATCAGAAGACTGTCATTTGATGGCTTTTGGAGTTTTTGTGACTCTTGATTAATGGTTGTAATGGTTTAATAAAAAATGTTCATGCAATGCTTACGATGGTAATAAATTGTTGTACAATATAACAATCCCCAACTTTCTAACGTCCTCAATATAGTTTAGATGATCGTTCTTCCCCACCGCCCAGTGCTTCCAATACTCCAATCTTCCTTCCATCCTTCAACATCATTGAATGTCTTGTCCCTCTTTTAATTATCTTGGCCATTCCTTTTAGACCCGCTCCAACACACGCTTTTAACCCCTCAAACGACACTTGATGAGGAACCTGAGCCTCTCATTACAGCATTTTTTCTCGTAACACATTTAACCGACGCCCCAGACTCTTATGTCCTCTTATTATCACCTCTAAACGATCATCTCTGAGGCAATAAACAACTATTATTCCACACCACACAGTCGCTACCTTGAGCTTCAAACTCGTAGGAAATCTTCTTTTTAATTTCGCGGCAAATACCACCATCTCAACGATCGAATGAATTCCCTAATGCTTCGATTCGTAGCCGTTTGGCTTTCTGATGAACTCTTAAAGGAACAAAGAGTATTCAAGAGGGAGTAGATATGCCGGCAAAGAGGAACACCTGTTGAGCAATTAATCCTAGGAATCCTACATATATGAAATTCAATGTCTGTCAGTCCGTCCCTTTTGCTGCATTTGAGCTACAGGTCTTCCTTTCATCTCCTGGTAATTTTTATGCCTTAATGTTCTATTAATATCAATACTTATATCTCTGAAACGGTTACCATGGCTTGTGTCGAACAATAAAAATACATTGAAGTTGGTGGTGTAAGGCGTTAATTAGCGGAAAATCATCAAGGAGAGAGAAACTTCGAAGTTCTTCTACTTCGAAGGTTTTCTTTCGAAGAATCTACGACCGATTTCACAAGTGTGCATGCATCTTCAGTTTTTCTGTACCTAGAGATGCAACCACGCTTGTGAAACCGGCCGTAAATTAAATATTCCGTTGAAAAATGCGAAGTTTCTCTCTCTTTGAATGAAATTGCGTGCCCTTTCATTAAATCATACTTTCCGCTGGCAAGTGGAAACAATTACTACCGATCGCCATTGCTTATTGTATCCAGGTAGAAAACAACCTCGTTATTTCGACATAATCTGCGTATACTTATTTCATTCTTCCCTATAACCTTTGCAGCTTTTTCATAACGTTTTCCTGCAGCGGAAAATATTTTCCTACAGTAAAATAATGCTTTTTTAAATAAAACCATTCTTTCTTTCCTTCTTTTATTACCATTTCCTCCGATAATGTTAAAAATCTCGAATTTCTATCTTAATACAAACTGCAAATTTTCAATCAAATTTTGTTGTAAATTTTATTATTTGAAATATTCATCTTCCTAGTTTCGACCCATATCTTGCGTATTGGTGTTTTTTCCATAATATTTGTTTGACTGTGTTGAGAAGTTGTATTTGGGCGGGGATTTTTGCTGGATTGTTAATATGGACTGCTGTGGCTCGTGTTGTTGTTTAGCTGTAGAGTGTTGTGATGAACGTTGCGATCGTTTAGTATATTTTAGTTTATATATTTATTTATTATACGATTTCTATTCAATAAAACGCTGGGTCAGATGGCGAAGTTAGCTTCCTCTAGAATCAATTATTAACTCAAAGTTACGAAATTGCAAAGTTATGCATATACGATTACTTAAGCATTGGTACATAAGAGAACTCGTATATTAAAAAAAAACGTCCGCTAAGTAG